>JAFVLL020017050.1:0-15750 GCA_021397915.2 Tor tambroides
CGGGAACGTGAAACAGGCGCAGGTCCATCTTGGGATCTCTGCTGCTCCCTCGACTCCCTGTTACAACAAAATATAAAAAAGTTTTCAAAAAGAACTTCAGTGTGCAAAAAGTTAAATTAATCAACCAATGGTAAAACATTTTGGAAATGCTTACCGGGTTCCATTTTTGTTTTCAGACCGTTCTTCTTCCCCATCATCCTCTCCTTCATCATCGCTGAACTTCAACTTTGCGGAGTAATCAATTTCTTCCTGTGCTCCTGGAAACAAAGCAAATCACCAAGAAAAGGTTACTGCACTGTCGTTATATGTTGTACCTCTATACCAACATTGAAAGAGCAATAAAAATGCTGGGTTAAATTTTTTTTGCTCACTACTAACATTTAGCCACTGTCATTTGTTAAACAACCACAAAATAGGCGAGTTACCCAATTATTCCATTCTAATGTGCCAGAGTAATTGAAAGCATTTCTCTTACCAGCCCAGCCTTCATCTCCATCATGGTCCAGCTCATCCAGCTCCTTCAGGTCATCCTGTTTGAGGATGGATGGGCGTTTTACCACTTCACCCCGGGGGCCTCCAGGGGGCCGCCCATCTGGCCCTACTCCACCCTGTGACCGAGAAAACCTGGCAAGAAGTAGTTGGAAGAAAGTTAGGAAAGCCAACTGGATGACTGTGGAAATAAATATTAGTAGATTAATTTCTACTCAGTATAAATATATATATTCTTACCTAGGGGCCTCATTTGGGTGTGGGTACCTGTACGGTCCCTGTGGACCATAAGGGGGTGGGAAGGGCAGGTATGGTGGATACATCTAGAGAAAAACATCCAGAAAGAACAGAAAGGCTATGAATGCACTGAACAAATCAATCACAGTTTTAGACATTCTCTACAGATGGGCCAAAATGAAAATGTTACAAAACTTACGAAGGGAGGCATGATGCCTCTGTAAGCCTGGAACTGCGGGCCAATAGGTGGCTGGGGGAGGGGAAGTGCGGGGTTGCCGGTTGGGGAAGTTCTAGGAGGCCCATGAGAAGATGCATTCTGCTGTGGGATGGGAGGGGCCCCAGCAGCACCCTCCATCACCATGGCTCCCCCAGCACCGCCCTCCACAACTACCTCCCCAGCCAGGGTGGGTGCCAATGCCCGGCCCCCACCATCCCGCCAGCTTGTTACGTCTGGAACAGAAAGCAACAAATTATTAATTGAGGAACTGCTGAGCACATGTGAACCGGTACAAATCAAAAGCACTAGAAGATAACAGATATAGCATGAATACCACATGCTCCAAAACACAAATCACCACAACAGTAATCGAAAGAAGGGCTATCATGCTTACTTTGGGGGCGGAGGCTTGGTCCTGGCCCATACCACTGATCTGCAGTGGCCTGTTCTTTGCCAACTTTGTCCTGGTCTCCAGCCGCCTGCAGGGTGGGAAATTCCTCGCGAGAGAATGGCGACGGTTGGTTTGATCCCTTTCCACCTGTGAAGAAAGCAAAGGGAATTGAATATCTTTGATGTATTGTATAAAAAAAGATCCTTCATTACAAACGTCACTTCTCTTGTCCAAGCAGAACATGATGAAACAAAAATTAACAGCAATAGATTTACAGCAAGTGTCCACTGATATTTTGAACTGAAAAAACATAACTTTACATTTCTTAATATTCCTTACTGAGAAATGTAGTTATTAGTCCTAATTAGAGTAATTCAACTAATGCTCTATTTCAAGTTTATCACCCAAATTTGGTTTTATCATACACTGCTGATTTAAAAAAAGTTTTATAATTAAACCAATATTTTATACAGGAAACCCTTTTACTACTTTGAAACTCTGTACACATACTGAGATGTCATCTGTAAGCATGTTCTTGGTACTGTATCTTACCATCTCCTTGTACTCCATGTGTAACACTGGCCGGAGCCCAGGACCTTGGCCCTGCGGCTAGAGCTTGAGTTGGGGCCTAAGATACATACAGAATTGTCAAGAACCAAACAATGTACCAGAGTAACAAAAAGAATAATGTACATTAAATGTAATTAATGTACATTTAAGCCAAAAATCCTGAGTTCATTGACTTTAAACATGTTCACTGGTATGGGTCTTGTCATACAACAACTACAGCTGTAAGATGCGGGCTTCATTAGCTCAGACTTGTTGAAAAACAAGTGCATAATGTTGGAGATTATTCATGTTTGTGTGATGGCACCTCTTGAGCTGGGGGTGTTCTCGGCACGCTCGGTGCAGACGTCTGTGAGACCACAGGCTGCTGCGACTCCGGCTGCGCTGCTGACAATACATCGGTACTACAGGGAAAAATCAAAACAAAAACAACAAACATTAGACGGCAGGCATGGACATGTATCCAATCAGACTGTATTTACAGACAGCAGAGGGTGGAAGGTCTCCAAATATAATTATGCCTTTGCCTGAGTTTTCTACAGTCCAATCAAAACCAGACTTGATGTGATTTTTCTATACAAACAAACTGATTTAAGAATCTGGGTGGTCCATAGTGAAAACGATGCACCATTAGAGGACATTGTCAGTTAACTGAGCACTTTTTCAAAGTGCAGACTGTTATACTGATAGTGCTGGAGCTGGTAGGGGTTTTATATTTATTGTGTATTAAATTACACAAAGAATAATGTAATGTAGTTCCTTCAGAATAGTGAACATGCCTCACCTCTTTGGGTCTGCTTGTTCCTGCTTGCTTGCCCATCCTGTGCCGTCTTTGGGAACGAGCGAGACGTTGGGGTCGTTGCCTTTGTTCTCCGCCTTCAAACTAGGCAAGCTGGCAGGGGGGGGCATGCGTCGTGCAGAGGCAACTTTACCAAGAGACTGTAAGCCATGACGAGGGGCAACTGAAAGTAGAAGAGTGACAGGACGAGTAAATAAACTAGTGCAGAAACCCAATACCGTCTTGAGGGACGCAGCCTGAGACTAAGCAGGAGAGACTGCAGCATGTGCAAGACCATCAAACTCCCTCATCCATTATGGCTTAGGAATGCTTGGCTGGCCAGTGAAAGTAGAAAGACTATCTTGTGTGGATTTGTTTCAAGTGGTTGACTCGAAATTGACTTGAGGTCAAAAATCCCATTTTAACACTCTCACGACAGACTTGGCCCATGCAAAATAGGTGGAGAATTGCAAAGAGCAGTCGTTGGTGGTTTCAGAAGCTGAAAAACACATCTGTCCCGACTCTCAATCCCCTGTTTGTTCCCTGGAGCCAAGCAGCCTGGAGTGCTGGGAGAATTTTATTTTGGAAAAGAGGGACAGCTGCTTAGAGTTGGTAGTTCAGCTACTGAATAAAACATAAGCAGGGAAAACGATGAACACAAGAAGAATTCTGTCTTAGGTCAAACTTCAAAAGTTCAGCGAGCTGCCCTGGACAATGCGGACACAACTAGAAACAGTTTAAATAACACTAGGGTGGATCCAGAGTGGGATTTAAGAAACTTAGAAATCAATGAACATGAAGTGGCTTTGTTTCAGAAAGGCCAGACAGATTATGTTCTTAGCTTGCACACTGCAAAGAACTGCATTGTCTTAATATGCAACTGCTGTATTACACAGTTGTGGCAAAGACAGATGAGCTGCATCAGTCCAATCAAAATGGCACAGGAGCCATCACCTCCTGCTAATATGTGAAGTGTCTTGCAGTGGAAACCCAGTGCCCTATGACGATTTCCGAGATGCAGAAAAAAACGGATGGAATCACACAATCCAGTCATAAAAATGGAATTTACAGAATAACACAGAATGTGACTGACTTTCACACATTTTGGTTGAGTAAATCAAATGTCTATAAATATTAAAGTGCAAAAAGACTGCGTGACTATGTGAATGAGCGGAACAGTTTCATCTACTACACACACTCAAGCGCATGTGGCGCTCGTGGTGTTTCCAGCATCTGCCGTCTCACCGTATGAGGACATGAACTTCATCTCCAGAGCTGCTTTGAGAGCTCACTTAAGCATTTCGCCATTTAATCTGATAAAACTATTGTCATATCATATACAGAAACTCAAAGGTCTGCACAACACCCAATCAAAATATAAGTTCTGTTTAACTTGAAGAAATTGTGACAGAACTACATTACTATTTTACACTAGAATCTACTTAAAATAACAATAAAAATATAACTAAGAAAATCTGAAGGAATGTCTCAATTTTTCATCCATCTTTTAATTTAAATAATAAACCTCTATTGTGCAGCACTTTGCCAAAAAACAATTGTTGAAATTATTAAATTTTAATTTAATTACATTTTGAAAGAACAATTAAATTGTTCATGTTTAATGACTTTATTTGATTACCACTGTTTTCGATAATACATTTATATTAAATCATGAATCCAGAAAAATTAAACCAGACAGCACAATTTCTGAAAAAATAAAACATTTTATGGGGACTTTTTAATGTAAACATTTTTATGAATTTATTAAATTGTTAATTGTTTATCTATTCATTTGTTTAGACAAGCTTTTAAATTATTTAAATGTAATGAAACCATTTCAAAAGGAATCCAGAAAAATGAAAACACAAAACAGAATTTTTTTTGGGGGGGGGGGGGTCATATTTCATAGGGAACTAAAAACTTTTGTTAAACCTTTAAGAAATTGTTGATAAAATGTATAAATTTCAATAGAGCTTGGTATCAAGTTCGATACTGTTTAGGCACCGACCGAATTGCCTCGATACGATCGAGTATCGAAAAACGTCTTGTTGTTCGGTACCAAACTTCGATACCTAAGGGGTTAATCTCATCAACACCAGCGAGCCAATAAGCCTGCAGCACTAGGTGTGTTTGACTAGAAGCGGCACCGTGCAAATCGATTGGTGTTTCACATCCGTGAGAGCGATTCGAAAGCATACGAAGCAGTCTGCTCTCTTTAGCTCGCTCGGTCCTGCAGAGTGCCGCATCAAGTCGAACACACCTACTAGTTTACACCGGTTACACTCAGAGATGTGGCTCATACGCGAGGCTGTAGCGTCAAAGCGTTCGAACCCCCTTAGATGTAATGTAAGGCTATGCTTACAGTGGTGCGTTTTTGTTTAAAAATGAAAACGATCCTCGTCTATACTGGCATTTCAGAAAATATCTCCGTCCATACTACACGACCGAAAGTGTGCATTACATGACCATTCATGCACACTGTAGCATCATGCTACATAAGACAATAAATAAGATTTATATTCCGCTTTTACTCAAAACTCACTTTAAACAACCATTGAGTGTTTGTAATAACTTCCTTTTGCCGTCTAATGTGTGTTTTGGCCATTGCTGAAATATGTATATAGTCCTCGCAGTCAGAACAGCGACTGCGGAAGAGAGAAGGCATATAACGTTATACATACTGGCAGACAGCCCTGGAAGCTGCTAATGCTTATCAGTAAATTAGTGTAAAATGAATAGAAATTATGATTCTGTCTGAGCTATGCGTTTTAAAACGAACATCCAGTAGTGTAAACATAGCCTAACAGATGTGTAAACTGAAAATTATTTGAGCTTTATTAAAATTATTGTGTTGGATATATTTTGTTCCTTTGTGCAGTGGCTCAGGAGACTTTGAGTCTGTATAAACTTCAAGAAGCTGAAAAAAATAAAACCAAAGTTTTTTTGTTTTTTTGTAGATAATGTAATCTTGTTAAAATTGATTTCATAAAATTGGTATCGAAAAAAGTATCGTTCAGGAACCAGTATCGAAATCGGTATCAATATCGAACATTTTTGAACAATACCCAGCCCTAAATTTCAAGATTTCAATTAAACAGATCTTTTGATTAGTAAAATTGAACAATTAAAGCAGGGAAAAAACAGAACTTGGGGGAAAAAAAGTGATTTCATAGGGTCCTAGAAATCGATGACAAAATACAGATACAATCACCATGGAACAGAATTTGCAAACGCATTTCTGATTTCAACAAGATATTCAACAAGTGTTCAAAACCGTGTTCAGAATTGTAAACATTAAGAAATGTGCATTTGAAAAGTTGACAGGGTCCATGTTGATTTCATGCTGACCTGAGTTTAACCCAAGATCGTCTATATACAAACAGATAGGGACAAATTACTTTAAAAATAAGCTTTAAGTCAGTGCAAACTCACCAACAGGCTTCTGTGCTTCAAGGCTCTTTCCTTTGTAGGTATCAAACAGGTTGAGAGACGCATACTTGGTTTTGCCATCCTTCCCCTTTGCCGTTTGCCCAGAGCGCTCTGACATTGCGCTGTACGCTCATTGAGTATGGTGAGTCCTGAGACTGACAGAGAAAGAAAGAAAGAGAGAGTGAAAAGGGAGAACGTGATGCTGAGTCGAAGGGTGTCCCCTTTCAAGCGTTCCCATGTTTTCAGGATCAAAATGAATGTTAAACTGAACAGCCAAGTGTAGGCATGAAAGGAAGGGTGTTTGGTATCGTTTATGTTTTATTGAAATGGGCTGTATTGGCAAATACTATACACAAGACCCAAATCGCTAATGTAGTTTCTATGGGTAGATTTTTCTCATATCTTTTTCTTATATCTTACCACATTTGAAAGCTACAAGATTTATCAGCTTTACATGGGTATGAGTATGGATATTCTGAACACAAGAATCAGTGTTTTCAGGTTTCATTAATTATATCAATTTTTCACAATATCTCTGAGAAAAAGGAGATTGAACACCAGCTAATGATGACATCTATTTGCGTAGCTTCTCAGTGAACTATGTGGCTTCTTACACAGAATAAGGGACGCAACATATTTCATAGTATTCTAAGCAGTGATGAAGGCATTGCATTATAAATATACTTTAATATAATGAAAATAAGAAGAAGAAGAACTCAGATAAACCATATATTGTCATAGTCGTGTGTTTATTAGTCACGCTGAATCGATGAAAGCAGTTAAATCTTCTGTTTATTTAGCTGTGGCGACTGGCATTTACTGGGTTTCTTCTTCAGGGTGTATTTGGAGTTTCCGCGCGAGAGCGCCCTCTGGCCGTCGGATGAAGATTTAAGGTCATTACACACGGAGTCTTAAATTTTCGCATGCGTTTTTCCGTTTTTTCGTATTCTCCAGTCTTTCCTATCAAAATGCATGCTACGGATGCGAAAACGCAGAACATCGAAACTGATCCGAATTTTTTTTGACGGACGACAGTTTCGGAGGCAGTGTGCAAACGTGATTGACACAACGTGAGGTCGTATTTATTTTTTAACGTGCGAAAATTTCGGACTAAAATTCCGGACTCAGTGTGCAATGACCTTTACTACTGATCACAGAACCGTGCTTCACTGAAAGATACGCATGACAATCGCAGCTTCTGCCTAATAATCGCGATTGCGATTTCACTTCGATTTATCGTGCGGCCCTACGTTGCAGCATGCAAAACTATTTTGCATGCTCACAGTCTAGTGTGACCAAGGCTTAAACAAAAGCTCTCAATGCTTGCCTGCGCTGCATGTAAAAGTTGATATTCTTTTAACTTGACACGGCATCTTAAATGTGATGCATACGTATGAGACACTGCAAAAGACATGAGCGCAACAGTCATTCACGTCCGTCTAGCATATGTTTACATGGAAAAACAATGGAAAAGTAGTACATTGGAATGAAAAAAGTGTTCTGTGTGAACGGCCCTTCGAATGAGATGTGATGAATGACAACTGCGCAAAGCAACTATAGCCTATTCAATACAGATAAATAAGAATAAGCATATAAACATATGTAATCAATCAGTTTTAGATATCACCAGGTCTCCACTGATTCCCATTACATTTAACCTCTATAGCATTCTCTGTAAACACAATTTTAAGGGATTATCCTGAGAGATCAAAGTTATTCAGTTATTAACATTAGCTTAACTCATATTGAATCCAGCATTCTTAAATAGCTAAGCCTTAATTTTGGCATACTGAGGAAACTAATTTTCAGTTTTCAAGTTTTCATTAGCATTATGCTTTTCTCAAAGCATAAAACATTTTATTAAGGTTATGGCTTCTTCACAAAGGGACAGTAATTGTTACGACACTGACCAAACTGAGTTAAGACTGAATACTGATCTCTTTATAGACTAGGATGTCTCAACTATGCATAGATTCAGTTAAAACAGTGAGAAAACTGATATCAAATCAATAAACACAATAGAACCTTGACTTTTACTGGTGATTTACTGCATTCTGTATATCACTGTTCAGTTTGTTTTCATAGGTCCTCCTAGGCATCAAGCTCAACCAACTCAAATCAACTGAGATACTGGGGTGTCCCGTATTATCAGTTCAACAGATCTCATAGCACATGATCCATATTTACGCCAGACCAGACAGAAATTTGCACAAACCCATCAGACAAGCAGCAAGTTAATTCAAACAGTAATCAAACCCATTTTTCCCACTAAATTGTTTCTTTCTGTACAGTAAGCCATCAGACAACTGCTCATAAATTCATAAAGTCAGACTTATCAACAAAAACCATTAATGACTTTAGCACATATTTTTTAAAAGCCAGAAAAAGGCACTTGCGACTGGTGTTACCATGGTGATGCATTATAAATGTTGTTCCTCTGTTTCTGCCTTGCAAGGGGTTGCATCCATAGCAACACAAAGGCTGTCTTTACTGCTAGCCAGTGATGGCCACTCAACTCACACACATTCATAAAATCACTGATTTTAAAACATACACAAGCCATGACACCAGTCTTGTGTCAAACACTAGACAACATTTGCAAAACCACATAAGTAGCTTCCAGTATGACAAATAATGAAACTACCTACATCTTGCCACCTGTAGATTAGATACTTATCATGAAGGAACACAATCTGTGACCCTAAATACAAAGCAAAGTAGTTTTCACAGAGGTCATCCATTTGGACAACACAAGAGACTCTCCACAAAATAATAATAAATACAGGTTTTATTTAAATTTAAAATTATTTAAAATGTGTAGTTTTAACAGTAAAATACTGTAAACACGCTATGGCAAAAACCTGTTAATTGGTAAATGGCAAGTTCTCTTTCTGTAAAAATTGTTTTTTAACAATTTAAAATTTTTGCTAATTTTCAAAATTATTTACAAAATGTAAAAGATCTTCTGGGACATTTTACACTAAAATACTGTATTGACTTTTCAATTAAAAATGAACAGTCCTCTCACGATTTACAGTGAAAACCTGCAAACTGAAATTCCCACAAATTCCTTGGGACAATTAAATCAGTTACTGAAATATACAGTTTTTACAATAAATTGAACAGGGTGTTTACAGGACACAAATTTCAACAACAACAACAAAAAAAGCTTTTTGGCCATTCATTTACACAAAGACAGGGCCTGAAAATGCAAACTTCTGAAAACAGGTTTCAAAGTGCAAGTTTTTGAAAATGATACCGTTAACTATAAAAATGTGATTTTGTGAAAATGGTGACATCATGCACATGCATATTACGTGGCATGCCCATAGGCTGTTTCTCTCCTAAGTTAGGGTTGATAAAATTGTCTTTGTACTAGTTTCAGTTCAAGCTGTGGGTACTTCCGATGTAAAAGTTCTAGCAATCACAGCTGCCATTTGTTTACTGTAAATTTCCCTGTGTTTCTTCTACAGTGTGACATTCAGCATGACACAGAATCTCCATACAGCCAGATAACATTCATTATCATTCCTTATAACAAATTACAATGACAACCATAGGTTTTGCCAAAATAACAGCTACCAGTTCTTAGAATATTTGGATGAGCCACCATTCTCAATATCACAAATGTTCTTAAATGTTTGCATAAGGTGGGATAGCCTTGGTCAACATAAAGCATCATTGCGCTACGGGCGTCCCGAGTTCGAATCCCGCCCCCCTCTCTCTCCCACGTCTCCTCTACACTGTCCTATCATAATATAAACAGCAAAAATAAAACCTAAAAAAACGTTTGAATAATTTATGATCAGTACTGTAGTAACTAGTCATTTGGGCTAATTTTCTCACTCTCAATATCATAAATTATTCTTAAAATGTCTGTGTAATCCCATATATATTTTAAGTTAAAGATTTTACAATAACTGTAGTAAGTGTTAATTTGGCGGTAATTTTGCAAAGGACAACTAAAACAGCACCAAAATGCTGTTCAAAAACAAAACTGCTCCAACATGAATAATAAAAGCGCCCAATCCGTTAGTGAAGAGCACAGTCCTAAACCGTCCTGCTTCTCTATTTACCACACAAACGCTATCGCAGTGTACTATACACATCACTGTCATTGAACGGGGCAGATGCAGATTAGGAATAGCAGCGATGGCCAGTTGGCAAAGCCTGTAAAATAATCTCTACGCAACATGAAGCAGCGCTGGCGAACAGGAGCTGCGTAGAGATTATTTTACACGCTTTGCCAACTGGCCGTATGGGCACAGAGCAGCTTTAACGTACACAAAAACGCTTAGATAATTCATCTAACCCTACGAAAAGCCCGGTATCTGATATAAAACCGGGTGGCTGATATATTATAAGCCCGGTGAATTGTCTGTTTTAAGTGGTTTACTCGCTTCTAGGAGCCGCGGCCTCCATGTTTCGTGCTGGGAGGAGGGGGCAGACCTATGTGTTTCATAATATACATAACTTCAAAATAACACATCACTTCAAACAAGTGCAGTAATCTAGCCATTGACTAGGTAAATCGGAGAAGGCGACCAATATAACACGGGCAAATAAATGGTCAGTATAATTGATGCTGCGGGTTTGACTAAAGGATTTGATGGCGAGAACAAAACAAAATGGCGGCGGTGAAGTGAGGCCAGAGCTACAAGCACATTAGCATCGGGATTTGTGACGATTTAACAACACGGGCTTCATCTAGAATCCGAGTTCAAGGCTTTTAGAGTGCGATTTAATATATATTTACGCAAAAAAGTCAACTGGAGCCTTGATTTGAACCAAAACAATGCACTTGTCTGACATGCAGTCTCAGTCAAAGCACGTCTTATGTATTACTTCAATCTAGGCATACTAATTCAACTCAACATGAACATAAAACTGGCTAAAATGGCTAGCGGTGTAAATGAAAAACCTCACAGGCTCTTATTAATAACAATACGGTACATCTTCGCCAGGATGTGTGACACACACACAAGCTATGCTGATAGCATGCTAACGTTAGCCGACACCGACCGATGAAAAACAGGACAGCTGGACCCCAACACTACGGTCACAAACACCTCTATAATAAACTCTCTTTAGCGCACTCGAATGGTCTTTAGACACAGCTACTAACCTGGTCTTGTCCCGACTTGTCTCGACGTTGTATCGCTGAGTTATTAGCAATAATCGTGAACTAGCTACCGTTAGCACAAGCTCTTACAAAAGCTCAAAACAGGATTATGTGTTGAAGAGATCTGATGAGGATTGCTGAGGACGGATGTGTGCAGTGAGGCTTACTTGTACTCCTTTTTCTTTTTTCCAGAAAACAAATGAAAAAGGAAAAATAAAATAATATTGCGGGGGTCGATCCGTCACTATTAGAGCCGTCAACGGCTTCTGAGGATGGTAGCGCAGAGAGGGGAGGATGCGAGTGAAGGGGGCGGGGTTAAATTAACATAATAAGTTCCGAACTTGTCTCTTGGCCAATCAGATCATATATGTTAAAATACAATTTACATATATAAAGCACACCTCTTGCTCAGTGATAGAAGTCCTCTATGAATGGCCTGAGAAGACAAGGCTTTAGAGCGGGCGCCGCCATTTGTAAATTTAATGTGTCTGGCTTCCGGTGTCATCAGCTTCCAGCTATTTTTAGCTGTACAGAACAGCTCGTTTTGCTGCTTGATATTGCAAATTGGTGAGTTCATGTTATTTTAATGTATTATCTTAATTATGAACACACTGGTTTGTAGTGCAAGCAGTTTTACCGTTTACTGCACTTTGTTATTCTTCTCGTTATTTCTCTACGGCGGTTTATGAACCGGAAGTCTCGCACATTCACAGAAAACGGCTTACTTCCGCGTTGAAGAATAAGGTGGATACGAACAGGTGTAACTTGATCATATCTTCTCAGTCAGCATGATTATTTGTATTAAAGATGATTCACTTAGATTTACACTTTAAACAAAGTGATGTGTCAGTGGTTAGATAAAAATATGGTATTATGTTTTTAAAGGTGTACCACAGTATTACAACTCATGTGGAATACCATAAATGCTATTGTTTATGACTAATCATAAAAGTAGGTCTACCATGGTATATATTAAAATACTTTTAAACCAGTTCAAAAAATGTTAGAGAGCATCAACAGAAAGAAAACTTAAAGAGATAGTTCACCCAAAAATGAAAATTCTGTCATCACTTACTCACCCTCAAGTAGTTCCAAACCTGTATGAATTTCTTTGATTTTTCTGCCGAACACAAAGGAAGATATTTTGAAGAGAGTTTGTAACCAGGCTGTTTTGGGCCACCATTGACTTCCATAGTAGGAAAAAAATACTATGGAAGTCAGTGTTGCCCCAGAACTGCTCTGTTTCCCACATTCTTCAGAATATCTTCCTTTGTGTTCAGCACAACAAAGACATTCATACAGTTTTGGAACTACTTGAGGATGAGTAAATGATGACAGAATTTTCATTTTTGGGTGAACTATCCCTTTAAGGCAGTAGGACATGAATAGGCCTATAATAAAAGATAACAGACTGCAATTTTTATGTGTCATTTGAACAACTAACAGGTTTATTTGTCATTAAAATGTAGGCCTATATACACTACTCTTTTGCTCGCCTAGACTGCATTTGTTTGATCAAAAAAAGTAAAAACAGTAATAATGTGAAATATTATTACAAATTAAAATCAAGCAATTATTTTGTTTTAGTTATTTTGTTTGTTTGTGTGACTCCAATAAATGGGTGAAACATTGCTATGCAGTTTTGTAATTCTTTTAAAATATTTGTACAAAAAGCCATTTAAAGCAGTGCTTTTGTCTTAGTCACAACAAAACACACCTTTGATTTGTCATTGGGATCAGCATGCTTCACTGATTTCAGACTAACTCACACTAATCCACCAAACACAGACATAAAAACGTGCCAAGTAGGGCACACCCACACACACACACACACACACACACACACACACACACACACACACACACACACACACACACACACACACAGAGCAGTGGTGTGCTTTCAGTGCACATGAATAACAAGAAAACTGTCCTTGCAATTCATTGGTCAAACATTTAATTGCCAGATGAGTAAATGAGTGAATGAATGATTAAAAAAATAAACCAGACAAAGGTATAAAATCACTCCTTAATAATTCTGAGAACCAACTCAGGTTTGGTAAAACACATCGAAGTATGCACGTGTGTTACTCATACCAAAAGATTTCAGCAGAGTAGTCAGAGTGAGTTGCATGTACAATATTTGACAATGTGCATGTCTAGAAAATAATAGAAAACTGCACTGTTAATCCTTCAATGAAAGGTTTTTTTTTTATCTTTTATTATATATATATATATATATATATATATATATATATATATATATATATATATATAAAACTTTCACTGAAGTAAAAAAAAAAAAAAAACTGAAAATGGGGGGAATCTCTTTATGAAAAAAATGTTTTTCTCTAATACACACTGGCCACAATTATTGAAACCCTTTTATTCAATCCTTTTTTAAAACCTTCATTTGCCAAGATAACAGCTCTGAGTCTCTCCTATAATGCCTGATGAGTTTGGAGAACACCTGACAAGATTTCAGAGAGCATTCCTTCAGACAGAATCACCCCAGATCTTTTAAATTCTAAGGTCCATGTTCATGTACTCTCATCTTAAGTCAACCACACTAATTTTCTATATAGGGTTTAGGTCAGGGAACTGGGATGGCCATGGCAGAACCTTCCTTTTGTGTTCAGGGTTTTGATTTTATGTTTGTTTTTAGATCATTGTCCTGCTGGAAGATCCAATCATGGCCCATTGTAAGATTTCTAGCAGAAACAGTCCACCTCCAGAAGAAAAATAGGCCCACAACATTAGCAGTATATTTCATTGTGCACATAGGGGGCTTGTAGTTTATCCTTGTGTGCACCAAACCCATCTTGAGTTGTTTGCTGCTAAAAAGCTCATTTTTTAGTTTCATCTGACTGTAGAAGCCAGTCCCGTTTGATGTACCAGTAGAATCTGTCAGCAGAATATGCTGTGGAGTTTGTTTTTAGATGAGCGAGGAGGACTACTCTTCCAGGTAGATTTGTAATATTTTCTTTTGATTGGAAATTCTTAGTTATTGTCCTGATGCTTCAGATATTTTCTTACAGCCACTTTCTTGTAAAGATCAACAATCTTTTGCTGCACATCAGAACTACAGTATATTATTTTTTACTCATTGTAATGGATAAGGTAATTGGGCCTTTGTTTTCCCACCTATTTATAATCCTGTGAAACAGGAAGTCATGGCTGGGCATTTTTATATTCATAGTCACCCTGGTGTGCTAAAATTTAAATTTGAATGGAAATATACTTTAGATAGATATTTTACTTATAATAATTTTAGCGGTATCAATAATTAGCCAATGTGTTTTAGAGAAAAACATTTATTTCATAATCATTTATTTCATAAATTAATCATAATGATTCCACATGAATAAATATACAATATAAAGGTTTTCAAACTTACACCATCTGTATATAATCTGTGAAGCTGAAATTAATCAAACACAGAAACAACATTAAAACAACAAAAGTGCTAAAATAATGAAGCCTTCTGAAATTATTTTGACCCATTTTTACACACCAGAAAATGTTCACCAACCAATGCCCTAACTGAGAGTCTAGACCACTTTAAATCATTAAGAGATCAAAAGAAGTTGAAGTTGCAAACCAAAATTTAACAAAAGAAATTCAAACAAAGCTTTGTAATGTAAAATAAAAAGGTACTGATCCACAATATACCAGAGAAACAAAACAAAAGTGCATTCTGAATTATGTCTTTTAAAGGTTAAGTCTGACCTGAACCTCATATAAAGATGTGGAGTGAACTAAAACAGAGCATTTAAGCTAAGGCCATGAAATGACCTGAAAGCAATTTGCATAGGAATGTGCTAAACACCTACTATGCTGCAGCAAGCATTTCACAGACATTGTGTAATGTATAGTATATCTTTGATCACATTGTAGGTAACATTCAAACAAAGAAACAAAAAGGAAGACAACTAAATAATTGCTCATTTAGAATTTTGCTAATACTATTTTAATAATATTGCCACCAAAATAATTTGACAGAAGATGGGATGTAGAAAATATGTTTGTACATCTACTTTATATTCACAGTATCTGCAAACAAGGATATACTGCAATAAAACTGAAAGCCATTCAATGATTTAAAACAAGATTAACAAACATTTAAATCTAAGGAAGGATTTACCTGGTTCTGATAACAGTTTAGATTTGGAAAAATAATCAACAAAATAAATGTAAAGTATTTATTTCTTACTGAAAAGTGTAGGATGTGACTGTCCTGAATGAAGAGCTTCTGTGCTGTCTGCTTTGAACATCATGGACCATTTATGTTTTTTATGGGAATCTAGTCATACAGTCATGGCCAAAAATATCAGCACCCTTGGTAAATATGATCAAAGAAGGCTGTGAAAATTAATCTGTATTGTTAATCCTTTTGATCTTTTATTTAAAAAATTCACAAAAATATAACCTTTCATTGGATAATAAGAATTTAAAATGGGGGGAAATATCATTATGAAATAAATGTTTTTCTCAAATACACGTTGGACACAATTATTGGC
>JAFVLL020017051.1:0-32894 GCA_021397915.2 Tor tambroides
AAATTGTCAGGCAACATAATTTCTGTGTTAGATGGTTCAGTTTGATTTTCAGCCAGTTCACACATCATTTTAGCCCAGTCATTGTTTATTATGCGCCATTCATAGGCCCACTGAGGCTCTGTTTGCAGACAGCACAATTGCTCCTCCTCTGTCACTCTGACCCCTGAGGAGTCTGCAACAAGCGTCAGATTCAATTTACACATCAAATCTCGACCCATAAGGGGTACAGGGCAGTTTGGTGAATAAATAAATGCATGTTTCAGCACTCGGCCCCCCCTCTGTTTCACAATTTAAGGGTAACGTAAATCTTTCAAAAATTGTATGCCCTGATGCAGAAATGGACTCATTTGTTTTCTCAGTTAATGACGGTTGACATGGCAAGTCACATGGTCGTAAAGATGATCTCGATGCCCCAGAATCAGCTAAAAACTCAATCCTTACCCCCTCCACCAGCATGGGTATTTGGGCATATTTAAAAATTGCTTTCATACATCACACAAAGACAAGCAAGCTTTTTCTTCATTGCAGAGAGCAGTATATACATCAGTGTATATGTGTGGTTCAAAAAAATGTTCACTTCCCTTTTTCCAGTCACCGCTGGCTGCTCCCCCTGAACCCCTCCTCCCTGCTCTCAGTCTTCCTCGCTTCAGTCTGCTTCTTGATCTCGCTGGTTCTCTGGATAGTTCTTGGCCCAATGACCATCCTTCTTGCACAGTCTGCATTTTGTGCATTTTCTCACCCCGTTTTTCAAAATTTCTTCCAGCCCCATTCGAATATCTTTTGCTTTGTCTTTTTCCACTTCCCCCTCCTGTCTGCTGACGGCGCTGCACAGAGAATCCCCCCGGCCTCGAAAGAGCTTGCACTAAGGAAAGGAAAGGACGTGGGAGCAGTGGGCAGCCAATGCTGCAGCGCCTGGGGAGCAGTTGGGGGTTCGGTACCTTGCTCAAGGTTGTCACCTTAGTCGTGGTATTGAGGGTGGAGAGAGCACTGGACATTCACTCCCCCCACCTACAATCCCTGCCAGACCTGAGACTCAAATCTGCAAACTTTGGGTTACAAGCCCGACTCTCTAACCATTAGGCCACGACTGCCCCCACTAGGGCCAGCTGTAAATCTTTGTCAGTCTTTGCTTTAGCTCTTTCCTTCTTCGCTGTCTGCAGTTCTTCTGTGTGCAAAGCATGTGCTAGAACAGCAGATAATCATCCATTTTTCCATTCAATATAGCTGGTTTTCACTGCTTGTGCAATCTCAGGTCTCAGTCCATTCAAAAACCAGCTCCGCAGATGACATTCCCATGCCTCAGGCTGATTTCCTCAATCATCGGGCTCTATTAAGCTGCTGTGTTTGTTGAATATTTCATAGAGACGATGATAATAATCTTGAACAGACTCTGGCAGCAATTGCCAATCTTTGTCCCCACACGTGCTGGAAATGCTGTTTTTATACCTTCAGCCAGCTCTTCAACAGCTGTGCGGTATTCCAAGTTGTGTCTGTCTTCCCATTCGCTGTGTTCTCTTCGGCAGTCTTCCTTTTGCAGCTTTCCACTCACTTTGTGCCAGCTTGAAGCCCCCAGTCTCACTGCCAGCAGCCTCCTCAGCTTGTGCACGGTGGGGCTGAATTCTTTGCAGAACGTGACCAGTTCTGTAGAAAATTTGTCACCTGCCTCCTCTGGGCTTGGCAAGTGAGCCATTGCTTCTTTCATAACATTCACAGTCCATGGTCCATCAGGTCCCGAAACTTCGATCATCGGAGCCGTTATATTCACATTTTCTTCTTTCACCGTTTGTCTGGTTTTTCTTTTCTTTGTCGGGGGAGCCATAAACACTCTTTCTTCTTCAGCTTCTTCGTAGGGGGTTTCAGGAATTATTTTGGGGTCTTCCTCTATTTCTTCTTCTGTCCACAGTGCTGTTGGTCTTTTTGGTGGAGAGCAGTTGAGATCAGGGTCCACTTTCAGGGCTTGCAGCTCAGCCACGGGGTAGTGAGGATATGGTGGTGGTGCGTGTGTAGAGACACAGACAGAGCGATTAGTAGGTCTATGTGATGCAGTTACTTTTTCTTCACACTTTTCATTTTTATTATCTTTTCCATTTCTACATGCTAGTTCTTTCTGCATTGCCCTTCTTTCCCTCTTATCTGCTTCCCCAATCCAACAATTCACCGTTTGTTCACATTTCCCACACATATGCTTCACACAACAACCTTTCTGCTTTTTGCTTCAGTCTTCAACTGATTCCTTTACAACATTTAATCTTGTGACACTCAGTGTTCCCTCTTTTGGAAAATCATGATACTTAATTAGTTTCCCCATATCTTGCATGCATTTCTGGCCATATAATTTTTTCATTTGACAAAATACCGGTGTATCATATTTAGCGAGCTTGCTCTGGGACTTCCCCATACTGGCTGTTTCTTTCTCTGTGGGCTTCTTTTCGGCGCCTATAATTTGTTAGACGTCTCCAACAGATCCGACCTTTATCCCAAAGCCGGCCAGGCGGAGCGCTCCCTGCAGCTCCGATTAATACCCGCACAGTTTCAATTTCCCCTCTTAGAAATATGTTAACTGCGTTGCGCGTGATCTCAGTTTCTTGCTTCGAAATCTCCCGATCTCACGTGATCTCAATTTCTTGCTCAATTTCCCGATCACACCTCGTTTCCCAGTTTCAATTTCTTTCTAGAAAACTTCTTAACTGTGCTGTACCTATCCACGTAATCTCAATCTTTCTTAGAGACTTCTTGATTACAGACTTCCACAGAGCCAGACCCACCAATATGGTTTATCCCTTTTCTTAATTCCAATTCTAATTTCAAAAACCCCAGTTCTTTAAATGACTGATTTATCTCTTACCAGAGAGTTCTGATGCCACCTGGGTTCGTTTGCTGATTCCAGTGGTGTCCCTCTCTGGGCGCCGGCGGTCGGTCCCTCGTCCCTTAATCTGTTAGGGGTAGGGCTGTGACTTCTACAGTCCAGGATGATCAGTCACCGTCTGCTCTCAGGTCCAGAAGGCACATCCAAGGAATCCCACTTCTGACGCCAAATTGTCGTGGCAATTTAAAATCACTCTCACCATGTAAGAGACAAACTCACTCAGTAGTCTTTAAAAAGGTTTATTCTTTGCAAAGAAGGTCAAACAGTCATACAGAAACACACAAGTTGTTGCAGTGTGACTCCGAAGGGAGGGCTCCCTGCACCTTATATCTCCCTCGGCCTTCAAGGTTACAAACTCCTAATAGCTGTACTTTTCCACTCATGGTAAGAACTAGAAAGAAACACACTTCATGAGCGTATAGAAAATCATGTAAAATCAACCAAAATGAATTTTTTTTCGACACCAGCTAGCAAGGAGATTTTGTTCATTTATTTGCGTTTTGGTGACAGCTGAGCGGGGTTGCCTCGACGGCTTGTCTCAGGGAATCCCGGCTCCTGGTTGGTTGCTGATCGGTCGTTCGGATGACATCCTATTGGGAAAGCCCTCGCGGTGATTGGTTGGTTGCCTGGTTACGTGAGAGCTTCAGAAGTAGTTTGCCTTGACCATGGATGCTGAAATCTTGAAGTTCTTCTGAGAATTTGTTTGCAAGACTTTAGGCTTTGAAGATTTCTGCAGTCACGAAGCTTCAACAGGATATTTCAGAGTTCTGAAGTCTCGATCGCTTGATGGTACAGCGTGTGAGCGCAAGTTGTAGAGCGGTCAACGAAGGTGAAAAATCCAAAGAGCGAAAGAGCGCTGAATCTGTTCAGACATTGGAGTTTTGATCGAGCCGAGTTGGTCCGTCCCATGACGTGATCTTCCAATCAGACGTTGTTGCAGGGCTTAGCCATGCCCCGTGCGGTTCCTTTTCGTGCATACATTAACATGCTGTTCAATTTATCACATGGAGAAAATGTCCTAGAAGATTTTCTTGATACTTCTATAAAGTGTTGTAACATGCTTATGGTACATGATACCCAATTTTCATTCATTTCAACGTTCTGCACTTGTCGCGACCATTCGTTCAACACTAAACTTCAATAACTAAGCTTTATCTGCTAAAAGGGGTTATAAAACATTGATTAAAATTCACCGATTACATAAAACATATCAGGCATATAAAAGACATAACACACATTCTTTGTGAGTATATTGCTCTAATAGCCATGGTAATAACTGATTATCTTTTAAAATCTTCACTGAAACTTTCTGTTCTTTGTCTCTAAAAGAGAAGAGCAGTTTTCCTTGGTATGTAGAGACAAAAGGAAGGATGTCTTGAGGTCATGAAAATGTCATGGGTGTAGGTCTGTTGATCTTCCCGCTCAGGGAGCTGTAAATCCGTCGTTTGTGTTTATCAGATTATTAGTTTACGCGTAAATGGTCATGGGTATCACAAGCCATCTGTTGCTGGAGTTAAAGTTATCACTGTCTTAGTGTTTTCAGGCCTGGAGAACGTTCCTGTTAATCATCCTTTTCCGGGGTTCCTTCCGTTAGTGACAGTCATCCCTTTGTAGCTTAAGTCATTCCAGACAGGGAGAAGTTCTCTCTCCTCAAATCTACCATTGTTTTATGGATCTCGTGAGAAGATAGCGGAGCACAACAGGAAACCATCCGAGACACTTGGGCGCTATGTTGATAATTAATTAATTTTACGACCGCAGATGATTGAGAGAAGACTTCTTAACTTCTTCTAAGGAATGTGGTGATTCAAATAGTTGATTCAGTGTCTTGTTAAACAGAGATCCTACACTTGGGATGGGTAATAGTAGGACAAACCAGTTGAAGTTAGTGCTTTCAAGGCAAGTATTTTCATGAATGGGTGCCACAGCCAAATTATACTGTGTCCTATCAATATCAAAATCAAAGAGAAGTTTTGCCATTACAATGAACATAGGACTTCACTTGCCTCACCTTTGGAACAAAAACTTGCAACAACACACACAAAGAACAACTTGACTGACATCTTCCAGTCCACAAAGGATGACGACAAACTACCTCCATCCATGAAAGATCTGGCCTTTCTGAAGATGATGCACAAAGAATATTGAAACAAATAGATGGGTCGCTCCACTTCCCTTTCGCAGTCCTCGCTAAAGACTTCCTAATAACAGACAACAGGCAAGTAACCATCTCCATTCACACACACATATGCGTCTGAAAAACAACCAATAATGAAGAACCATTTTCTTGAGTTCATGGCTAAAGTTTTTGAAAAGAAGCACGCAGAACTTGCGACACCTCTTTCCAAAACTAAAGAGTGCTGGTACCTTCCAATCTTTAGGTTTTATCATCCACAAAAGCAAGGTCAAATTAGGGTTGTCTTTGACTCTAGCACTCAATATTAAGGATTGTCTTTGAACAGCGTTCTTCTGACTGGGCCCAACGTGAACAACAGCCTACTTGGGGTGTTACTGCACTTCAGGAAAGAACAAGTTGCCATATAAAAGCTGACATTTAGCAAATGTTTCATTGCTTTGCAGTCAGTGAGGACCACTGGAACTTCTTGTGTTTCCTTTGGTACAAAAACAACAACCTAGAAAATGAAATTGGAGAATTCAGAATGCGAGTGCACGTCTTTGGCAACAGTTGCACCAGCTGTGGCCATGTACAGGCTCAATAAAGAAGAACCATGGTTCAGAGGAAAGGCAGTTCATTGAGAGGAACATTTATGATGATGATGCCCTGGTATCCCTACCTACAGAAAAAGAAGCCATCACACTCCTCAGAAATGCCCAAGCAAATCTGGCAGCTTCAAATCTTCACCTACATAAGCCTCAAACAAAGTGGAAGTGATGAGAGCATTTCCTCAAAACAACTTAGCAAAGAACATGAAGGACTTGGACCTTGCTGCTGACTTTCCACATATGCAGAGAAGTTTAGGAGTTAGCTGGAATGTTTCAAAAGATGTTTTCACCTTTCAAGTGTCAAATGATGAGAAACCATACACAAAACATGAAGTCTTATCTCCAATTAACAGCCTATTTGATCCATTTGGATTTGCAGCACCTATAATCATTAAAGGTAGATCTTTGCTCAGAGAGCTCCCCATGGAGGCATGTGACTTGGATGCTCCTCTGTCAAAACAGATGTTCTAAGATTGGAAATCATGGAGAGACTAAGACCATATACCCCCAACACTCTCAATAATGCACAGAGAGAGGAAATGTGTGTTTTTCTACCACTACCATTGCTGCTGTTGTCTGTTGTCTAAGGCACTCGCTCTGTGTCCTGAAATTACAGTTTCAAGTCTTGAGCTATGTGGAGCAGTACCCGCTTTTGAGATATAGCTGGAACCTAGGCTCATTGGAAATACGAGCATAAACATTTCTGCAAAACTGAAAAAAAAAAAAAAAAATTGTACATATATTTATGAATCACTGCAGTTTTCAGTTAAAATGAACACTAGAGGCAGAAAATATCTGACAAATTTTATTCCTTTTCACACAAAGTATGATTTACAGGTACAGAGTTTTGATTAAAGGGGTCATATGATGCAATTTCAAGTTTTCCTTTCTCTTTGGAGTGTTACAAGCTGTTTGTGCATAGATAAGATCCCTGAAGTTGCAAAGACTAAAGTCTCAAAACCAAAGAGATATTCTTTATAAAAGTTAAGACTCGACCACACCCTCCTAAAATGGCTCATTCAAACACTCCCCACATGTCTACGTCACGGTGTGGGAAGATTTGCAAAACACCGCCCAAATGTATACGCAATGAAAGAAGGCGGAACTATTATTCTTGCTGTAGTATTGTTGCTGCCGCCGACACGATGTCATGGAGACACTGCGTTTCATTGTGAAAGAGAAAGTACTTTGTTTGGGCTTCCAAAAGAGGACACAACTAGAAATCAGTGGTTAAGTTGTATTTACAACACTGTTCCAGAACAGTTCAACCCAAATATTAGAGTGCAGCACATTTTACGGAGGGCTACTTCCTGAACCTGGGAGTAGCCTGCCAGCTATGCACAAAGGCTGTTTCTACAAAGTGGAGCAATTCCAACTTTGCAAGGACAGTCTGGTGCTTCTGACTCACAGCCTGTAAGTACGTTTTCTTATTTAAAGAATTTGCCACTGACTATTCAAACGTGAGTTTTGAGCAGTGTAGAGTAGTGCTTGTTGTTTGTCGTTTCTCCGATCACAAATGCAGACATGGTAACGTTTATGCGGCACGATGCAACGCATCGCATAAAAAGACAGTCATTATAATCAGTAATTATGTCCCCACTGGATGCAACAAATGCCTCGTTTATAATGGGTTTTATTGTTTTTGTGTCGTCGCGCCGGGACACGGCATCACAATACGGTAAGGAGCGTAACATTTCCGTCACACGTTTGAGGTATTTGGCCAATCGCAACGCACTGGATAGCTGGCCAATCAGAGCACACCTCGCTTTTCAGAACGATGAGCTTTGTAAAAATCGATGCGTTTCAGAAAGGCGGAGCATAGAGAAGCAACAATAATGTACAGTATGTGGAAAATAATGTGTTTTTTGAACTTTAAATCGCATAAACACATTGTATTACACCAAATACACAAAATAATGTTCTTTTTAGCAATGTCTTATGACCCCTTTAATAAAGCAATTACTTGCAGTATATTATGTTATGACTTCAAAACAATTTTAGCATCCTGCGCGATTTGAAAACTTATACTTTTGAACGTTGTCATTACATATGCAGCTTCATATGCATGAGTTTTTTAATTCAGTTGGTTTGCTCAGTAGCTCACGCGATACGGCGAAGCATACGAGTGATGAAGAGCTCCGTGAACCACGTGAAACTATGGTTTGACAAAACAGCTCGGCTAAAAAATAGGACGGCTGTATCAACAAATGCATTTTTATAATACCTTTGCAGTTGTTAACACTTTAGGGTAGGTTTAGGGTTGGGTTTGGCTTAGGGGATAGCATTAAACGTTAGCGACACTCACCGGATATTTGAATTCTGAACAGCTGCAATACGTAGCCTACCTCAAGCAGCGTAATAAAAACGCAGCAATAGCCTACATGCCTGTACCAGTGTAATAAAAACGTGCCACGGTCATGTATTGAACATATGTTAGAGCCCTACTCTCTGAACATTTCACTTTGAAACTGCCGCTAAACGTCAAAGTCTCTTTATGACAAGTCATATCACTCGGTGGCCATTTTTGAAACGCCTCTCCTATGAAGTGCAGCTCCTATCTCTTTGAATGGGGAAACATCAAATTCTCCAAAACTGTTCAATAAGCTTACGATTAAATTTCATATTTGAAATCACCAAAGAAATCTGACAACAACTGTATCAGAAATGTTGTTTCTTTTGCTCAAATAGCATTATAAAAAGCTTATTTTTATTAGCGACTGGCTCTTTAATTCACAAGGCGGGGCTTCCTGCGGTTGAGCGGCCATATTGAGCGTTGCATTTTTCCCCATTCAAAACTATATGAGTGACACGTCTTGGGTATTCTATAGTCTTTGAAAACATGCAGTAAGGTGTTGCAGAAATGTATATAGAGGCATGTATTTTCATGAGCCTGGGTTGTAACAAGATTTTATGTGCTGCAGTGCAACCAATCAACTTGCTTCGGGACTACTTTCACAGTTTCACATGCTTACTGCCTGGCAATATCATACTATATTTAATCTTTCAGTGATCATACTTGATCTGAGGTGACCGGGTTTTATTTGCATATACTGAACTGGCATGGCAAAGAGTTTCGATATTTTTCCTATTTAAAACTTGACTCTTCTGTAGTTACATCATGTACTAAGACTGACGGAAAATGAAAAGTTGCGATTTTCTAGGCCGATATGTCTAGGAACTATACTCTCATTCTGGCGTAGTAATCAAGGAATTTTATATTTTATATTTTTATATTTTGATATTACGCAGCGCTTGAAAGTAGTCCCCAGCTATATCATAACTAGTTACTTAGCTGGGGACTACTTTCAGGTGCTGCGTAATATGCGACCCTGGACCACAAAACCAGTCTCAAGTGTCAATTTTTCGAAACTGAGACTTATACATCATCTGAAAGCTGAATAAATAATCTTTCCATTGATGTATGGTTTGTTAGGATAGGACAATATTTGGATATTTGCTACAAATATACCCCAGAGACTTAAGACTGGTTTTGTGCTCCAGGGTCACATATTATTGCGCCTGCTGCACCCATGGTACGGCAGCAGAGTTCCTTGATTATTACGGTCTAATCAGAATATGGTCTAATCAGATTCAATGATCTATGCTAAGTTACGCTAAAAGTGCTACCGCTAGACCCGGAGATCGGCTGAATGGATTCAAAAACGGTAAAACTCAACTGTTTAACTCTTGGGGAGATGGAAAATGAGCCTATTTCCAAAAAGTGTTCCTTTAAGAGCTGCGGATGACGCGGTTATTTTAACAACAACAGAAACACGGTGAGCAGCAAAATTATAGGTTACTTTCACTAAAACACAGCAGAAAAAAAACAATGCTGCAAATATAGTTATTTTTCTTACTATCTATTTATCTATCTATAACCTATGACTCTGACTGTTCAAACCAGATGTGACAAGACGTTTCTGATCTACATTTAGCATTATTAATCTGTAGGCTAAGAACATTTCAAAAGAATCGTGTAATTATAATTGGGAAAATTGTTGTTAGATGGCTAGGATAGAACTTAAACTTTGAAACTGCTAGTTATTTTTCTTTTCTGGTCAAGATGAGAACGTTTTGATTATTGTACCTACATTGTTTTTAGTAGGCTAGATAATGCTTTTAAGTAAAATATTAAAATAGTATAGATTTCAGGAGGAAAACCCTAGACAGTATTTTTTCTGTCACATAGCCTCACATGTGTCTAAATGTATAAATACAATACATGTAAAAATGACTCGGACTCCAGGTCAAAGACTTCAGACTCCAAGTTAAAGACTTGTGAACATCTCTGATACATAATGCATAAATTAACTGCAGATAATATCAATTGCAATTCATTATCATTATAATGATGAAACGTGAGTAGAACGCAACATTCAAAGCAAGTTCAAGCATGACGAACTGGTATCTGCAACACAGAATGCATTTTTGGAGGCTTTACATTAAACCAATACTGTAAAAGAGTGCTACATACTATCTGTGATAGTATCCTAACAAGCTGCATACATTTTATAATGCTGGCACAGAAATAAACTGTGCACATCTGGACAAGTTTTGTTTCTTCTGAGGGGGAAAATAATAATTTGTATACTGTGAATCATTTTAGCAAACATTTTTTTTTCTGTGGCAAATGTGAAGGATTTTAGTTTTTCAGAATGACAAAGACTTTCTGCCAATCACTTCTTTGTTAATAAACACATAACCTGGGAGTTGGGTGGGGCTTCAGCTGTTTTAAAAGCATGAAGTAGGGCAAACGCGTGTAAAAGCCACTCACAGACAGAGAAGACAACCAGGCTTTTGGGTAAAATTTCTGCAACAAAAGTGATTTGTTGCATTATTGAAGGTACGTTTACATTTTATTCATTTCAGTAATGCAATATGTTAAAGTTCATTAGTCTAATAGGAATGGATGGTCTATATTTTACTTGTAGATACAAACTAGTTGGTGGAAAACACTTTATACTAATGAAAACTGATTGAATTGTATTAATGCTTGTATGAATTTAATTACATTTAATTTTTTCATTTATTCAGTAATCTATGCAAAGTAAAGTACTTGTGTGCTAGTGTAAATTTGCTGTAAATTTCTGTAAGAGATTATTACACACTGTGTGTGCATACTTGAAGCATAAACATTAGAGTATGACACTAACAATAGATAAAATGTATACTATGAATACAGTGTAAGTTGCTTTGAATAAAAGCTTCAAGTGCCAAATGTAAGTGTAATGTAAATGCAAGTCCAACACAGAAAAAGCAATAACATGATGGAATTTGGTTAGGTTTAATAGAAAATGTAGACAACTATATCCAAAGACTAGAACAGCAAGACATGTAGACATGCCAAAGAGAACAGTCATCTAGAACTGCAAGATGTACAGATGCACTGAGCTGTCGGAGTATATACACCTCTTAAGGCTAGAAAAAACCTTAAGGTTGAGTGTTTTGCGTTAATGTCTCAATTTTAAAAGCAGCATGCAGTACCTATGCAGCTGTTGTTATACAACAGCTCACAATCCATTAACACCATGATGCTTTTGTGTAAAATGTTAGACTGTTATCTACTTTAGCCAGTCTTTCAATGAGATCGAGTTTGGAATGTTGTAATTCTGCACTCTTAAAAATTTTCCTGTATTTTTACAGTAAGTTACTGGCAGCTCAGTTGCCAGCAAGTTACTGCATTTTGTTTTACAGCAATGTACTGTAATGTAACTTTACAGTATGTAGAACAATGTACTGTATAACTACAAAACAGTATTGTACTGTATTTGTACAGTACTTTGTAATTTTGTTTCTACTGTAATTTGCTATTGTTTAATTATTATTGTGTATTGTGTAGTTGGAATAGTACATACATATAGTTAGTAAAATTGTGATACTACTATAATTCAGAATAACATTACAAATCAAAAGACAATCCAAACATATTTACAAAAGTGTTTTTATTAAACAATTTCAAAACATTTTAGTATGGTGCAACAACAATTTATAGCCATGAAAGCATTTTAAGTGTGCAAGAATATAAATGAAACAAACACGTGCATCTTGAGGGCTAGATTGGGAATCAAGAGGAGGGGGGGCGGGATTTGAAGATCAGGGTAAATGTAACTTATTTTGTCTTCTGCGAAACATGTAAGTACAGTGTCTTCTGTAGCTTCTGAAGGGCAGTACTAAGTGAAATTTAAGCAAAATAAGAAAAATGTACACATCTTCATTCTGTTCAAAAGTTTTCACCTTTTTAGTTATCAAGTTTTCAAGTTTTATAAATTGATCGTTTTTCCTTCTGGAGAAACAGTGAGCATTTGAACCTTCTGTAATTGCGTGAGTCCGTCAGTTGTCCTCAGTGTGAAAAGATGGATCTCAAAATCATACAGTCATTATTGGAAAGGGTTCAAATGCACAAAAATGCCTGAAAACCAAAGAATTTGTGGGACCTGAAGGATTTTTCTGAAGAACAGTGGGCAGTTTAACTGTTCAGGACAAACAAGGGACGCATGAACAACCATCACAAACAAACAAACAAACAAAAAAACAGCTGTGGATCATTCAGGTAACAACACAGTATTAAGATTCAAGGGGATGTAAACTTTTGAATGTGGTCATTTTTGTAAATTCAACTATTATTTTCTCTTGTGGACTATATGTAAACCTCTTTTATGTGAAATATCTTATTCAGGTCAGTACAAAATAAAAAATAACATGCATTTTGTATGATAAGCCCTCTTATTTTGGTAAAATAAATAACATTTTGCAGATTCTGCAAAGTGTATGACTTCAGCTGTAAATAAAAATTAAATTAATTTAAATAATACTTACAAAAAACAGCCTTGTGACAGCATTGCCCTTCCCAGGGTGCAAAGACAAGTGGACCACACTGTAGAGCTGCAAGAAATCAAATAAATTTGATTCAATAATGTGTTAGCCTACTTGTTGACAATGTATAGGGTAAAATCACATAGAATGTTGCCTATACGTGTGCATTTCACACTCCAACAATACATCAGAGTTACTAAAAAAACAACAACCTTATGCTTGACATTGCTGAAGATTTTGGCATGCATTTTACTTGTCTTTGTTGACTAATAGATCATTAGTAACGTTAACTGATAAAAGTAATTGACCACTAATCATATTTTTATTATGATAATAATTTTTTTTATCAATCTCCATGCTATAGAACTGGTCTCCCGCCTAAATAATTTTAATTTAGGTAATAACCTGTAACGTTACCAATATCTCTGACCCCAAACCACCCTTTTACATGGCAAGTGAAACTGTATTTCACAACCATGTTTAAGTAAGCGACTTTGTCCAGTATTAACCGCGACCGTGAAGTGGCCTGCAAATCTTTTTTTTTTTTTTTTGCGCACCGTAGATGTATGTATTAAAAAGTGCTCCTGTTTGTCACTGACAGGCTCGAATCGGACAATATTGTAAAAGGGATCCCTAGAGAAATAGACAATTGTTTTATCGATCCCTTTTGTTTAAACCAAGCGGCAACCTTCCGGTCGCTCTTGTGAAACCAACACGGAAGTGACTTAAACTGTAATTAGCCAACTGGCCGCTAGAGGCTGGCTGCAAAAGGGAGTCAATCCCATAGACTCCCCATGTTAAAATGCCCAACTTTACAGCAGAAAAAAAAACATGTTCACAGCCTGGTTCAAAAAATGATTTTGGTCTGTATAGCTAATTTTGCCCTTCATGACAATTGTGAGGGGGGTGAATTTTGCATAATTAAAGGCGTGACCACTTGAGTGACAGGTGGATTGCTGCTGCTGTCAACACCATCACACTAGGCGGGTGTGCTTTCAGCAACCAGCTCCACCCACGTCCTGCCTTTTTGCCCATTTTTGATTATCCAGGAGTGACGTGCTGCCAAGATGGCGACGGCCAGCTCCGCGCATTTTGAGCTTCAAAAATGCTCTTCAGAAACCTACGGGTGATGTCACAGACACTACGTCCATTTTTTTTTACAGTCTATGGTTTAAACTCGTTTATCGATCTCATCAAACCCAGCAGACTCCATTGACAAACACGGTCATTTTACCTTGCATACCATAGTAAAGCAAGCTTCGTTCAAACTCGACAGAAACAAAAATAAAACTCACCAAAACGGGCTTGTGATGTTATGCCTGATAACAATTATAGTTCCGGTAAGGTGTTGCAGACCGGACAGTTCTGATTGATCCACCAGGCTGTAGAGTTGAGTGCTATGTGTGTGCGCACATAATAAATCATCAGAAGTTGAAGACAGTCTTCGCAAGACATGGAGTTCACTGTGAAGTGTTTTATGATAATGGCCCACAATTTTGCAGTAGGGAGTTTGATGCCTTCGCTAAAGAGTGGGGATTTCAACACACCACATCAAGCCCAAACCCTAGGTCCAACGGGCTGGCAGAGAGTTCTGCAAAGATTGTGAAGGCTTTCATGAAGAAGAGTCACGATGGAAAGACAGACTTCCATAAGAGTCTAATGATTTACAGGAGTGCTCCGCTTCAAAATGGGTTGTCCCCAGCCCAAATGCTGATGGGTCGACAGATACGCACTAACTTACCCATCCACCAGGATTTGTTGACACCTTCAGGGGCGAACAAAATCAAAGAAGCAAAACAACAACTCAAAAACAAAAAGAGAACTACGACAAGAAAGCAAAGACCCTGTGAAAACTCAAGCCCGAAGATCGAGTTTGTATCCTGAACCATGCAACAGGAACATGGACGCGACAAGGTTGTGTTGAAAGAGAAATAGTACCACGGTCATACGAGATTCAGACCAAGCATGGTGCGATTCTAAGAAGGAACAGAGGGGACGTAAGACCACAAGTGACTGTTCAAGAAGCCGAGTCGCAATCGAATGAACAAGATGTGTCTCACATTTCCACAAGTGAACAAGTTGACAAAAGTTCTGTGGATTACACTGACTCTGATCTGACAAAGGAAGTTACTGCTTCACCTGCTTCAAGGTTAATTGAAATCTGTTGACTGAAAAAAAAAATTGTTCATTGTGAAAATTCTGTGATGCTTTTGTTGTGATGTTGACATTATGAAAATGTTACTTATGGCATAAGAACAAATTGATAGAACAAAAGATTTCAAAGGAAAGTTATTTACATTTAAAGGGGGGAAGATGTGATGTTATGCCCGATAACAATTATAGTTCCGGTAAGGTGTTGCAGACCGGACAGTTCTGATTGATGCACTAGGCTGTAGAGTTGAGTGCTATGTGTGTGTGGACATAATAAATCATCAGAAGTTGAAGCAAGTTGTTGTCCCGTGGCATTAATAATGTAACAGGTCTCGGTTTGTCTTTCCACAGTTCCAACAAGCATCGACTCTAGTTTTGGTCAAAATAAACCATAATCTAATTCACTAGATGTGAAAATGTCGGGAGAGCAGCGGGTGAAAGAGCGCGTAACTTTACTCACGGAGTTTCGACTACAGCATTGAGGGAGGAGATTATAACCTTCACGGCTAAACTTGCGGTTTCATTCCACACTAAAAACCATGTAAACTATATAATAAAAACATGATAATCAAATTAACTTACGAACGTGCATAAATCTTCCGTTCTGCTTCTCTCTCCGGTCAGCAGCAGCTGTGTTGTCTGTGATGTGACGTCAGGAGGCGCACTATTTACAGCAGTCCTGTGTTATTGCCCCGTGTATTACAATCAGGCTACAGCAAGGTTACAGCAACACTAAAATATACTGTAAAATATTCCTGCCAAGTCAAAATTACCCAGAATACAATATAAATTACAGTATTTTACTGTATTGTATAAATGTGGTATTGTACTGTAGGTTTTTACAATACTGTGCTGCTAAATCTACAGCGATTTCTAACAGTGTGGACTATGACATCACATACTGTAGGTGTGAGGCATTTGAATATTCTTTACACTCTGACATGCTTAACCTTATGAAGTCGCCTGAATGGCAAGAAAAACAATCTCTACACAAAGCAAGGGGTGGGATGTATAGCAAAAAAAAAAAAAGAAAAGAAAACAATATTCTACAGGTGTCAAGCATAAAACCAGATACAGGGAAGAAAAGCAGTATTTTACAGTTACTCCCTGTCCCTGACCAAGCAGATCCTTGCAGGTGTGATGTATTTCTTACTTTTATCCTTTTAATTTATTAATCCATTTGCACAGATATATTTTGTTTTTGTTGATTTAACTTTTTAAGTTTTAAGTTTTGTTTTATTTTACTGATATTTGAGTATTAGAACATTTGGGAAGGAACAGGGATGGGATAATATTAAAGTACTGTAGAAGGTCTAGCTCAATTAAAATACATGACTTTAACTTTAAATACATGACTTTAAAAATACCAATTCTGAGACATTTTTTCTGTTTGTATAGTTTGTCTTCAGACGACAGGTTTCTCTGAGTGAAAAATGCCTCCTCCTCATGAGCGCCACGAAAGGACAACTGAACATGATGAAGGTTCTCCTACCAATCCTGTTAAGTTCCTGGGTCAGGACTATCAGGAGCTGCTCCAGAAATCTCTCAGAAGAAATGAGCTGTACAAAGACGAGTTATTCCCTCCAAACAGCAGCTCTATCGGCACTCTTAATAAAGAAGCTAATCTGGACTATTATAATGTCATATGGAAGAGACCAGCAGTATGTAAACAATAATATTAAACAATAATAATTTCACTATATATCCATGTTTTAAGGTGTTTAAAGAACACTTTGAACATTCTGTCCAAACAGGAATTAGTGTCACCTGATAAACCATTCTTCACTGTTGATGGAATGTCCAGGTTCGATTACGAACAAGGCACCAAATTGGGTAAGTTTGAGGTTATTTGAATACACCATGACATGGGCTCTAAGCAGTCATTATCTCAATTTCTAAGTAGCATTACACTTCAACTAAAATAACCATGTATGAACAGTATGATAAAACATGCATAAATAATCACATTCACTGTTAGATTTGTCAATGTTTGTTTCCTGTACTATGTACACACATATGAAAATCTCCATTCAGATTCTCAAGTTCATATGTGTTTTAAGGAAACTGCTGGTTTTTGGCTTCAATTGGGGCTTTAACCTCAAAAGATGAGGAGACATTATTTATGACAAAAGATATCCTAAACCAAGTCATTCCAGCTGGTCAGACATTCAGCAACAATTATGCAGGGATATTTCACTTCAGGGTGAGTTTTAATACCTATTTGTTATTTGAATGTTTATGAATCTTTGAATGAATTTGATGATTAGGAAAAAATGGTTTCTCTTTTTAATCCTTAACCTTTTTCCTTCATATTTGTCTCTGTGTAATTCATCTTACAGTTCTGGCGATTTGGGAAATGGATTGATGTTGTCATTGATGATCTGCTTCCAACAATTGGTGACAAGCTCATTTTTGTGGTTTCAAAAACATCTAATGAGTTTTGGCCTGCCTTACTGGAGAAAGCTTATGCAAAGTAGGTGCCAGCAGATGCTGTGAAACAAGACAGAATTAATTTCCTTATTGTTTATAGTCTCAAGAATATTGGTGTGAAACATATGCATGATCTTACCTTTGATTTGCCCTCTATATTTGGATGTTGTTGTGAGGAGGAACACAGTAACATCTTTAAACACTGACAGGGCACATTACATCATATTTACTACATTACATGACTTTATAGGGTGTGCGGCTCTTACGCAGACCTACATGGTGGATTCATATCTGAGGCCCTGATGGACTTCACTGGTGGGGTGCACATGGAGTTTGTGTTGAATGAAGCCCCTGCTTATCTGTGGGACGTTATGGATCGTGCAGCTAAGTCACAAACCCTCATGGGCTGTTCTACTTATAACAGCGTAAGACCTCTCATAATCCTGGATTCAATGCTCCATCGACAAATACTGTTGGCATGAACCATTGATATAGAAATACAGTTGAAGTCAAAAGTTTACATACACCTTGCAGAATCTGCAAAATGTTAATTATTTTATCAAAATAAGAGGGATTATGCAAAATGCATGCTATATTGTTTATTTAGTACTGACTTAAATAAGATGTTTGTCCTGAACAGTTAAACTGCCTGCTGTTCTTCAGAAAAATCCTTCAGGTCCCACAAATTCTTTGGTTTTGGAAAGATTTTTTTTATTTATTTATTTTAACCCTTTCCCACAATTACTATATGATTTTGAGATCTATCTTTTCACACTGAGGACTGTCACAGCCTTCTGCTGGAGTGCCCATAACAGCCACCAGAGGGCACTCCTCTTGGATCATTGCCAAATCACCCCTTGCTTGGTCTCTCAGGTTTCATTGCCTCAAGCTATATGTCATTAGTCTCATTAGTTACCATATATATATATATACACCTTTGTTCTGTGAGCCTTAGTTGCTGCAGTATTGTTTTCTGTTTCACTGTTTTTGCTGGTGTTTGCTTTGAGGATTACCTTGTGTTTTTGCTAGTGATGGTGAATTGAAGCGTTCTGAACCAGTGAAGCTTTCATCACAATTGTATCGGAAAAAGGTCCATTACTCGAAGCTTCTCAAAACAGTTTATGCTGTGGCCATCTAGTGGTCCTAAAAATTAATAACAATTTCCAAAGTGTTATGTTCCATTACAGCCGCTGGTTTCATGTCTGGTTCTACAACTGATTCTTTGTTTTATATTCTATATAAATAATGGTCATTGTCAAAGTCATTCATTTGTGTCAGTGTGTACTGGCACTAAGTAAAATAAATAAAACATAAATTCATAAATGAAATCTATGATCTGTTTATTTTAACTCTGCCTCAGTCCTTAAGGCCTTTCCACACTGAACGTGAAAAAGTGAAACGAATTTCGGACGCGATGACGCGCTGGAATAAAACAACAGCTTCCTATGGATGCTTCCACACAGACCGCAAACATTCGCGCACCGAAAATGCGAATGTTTTCTTTCGTCCAGTCCGATGAATCTTTTCAGTTTTGCAAAGCGAAAACTCGGGCTGTCCAATAAGATTTGAGCTAGAATCACGTGACCAGAGCTGCTGTTGCACAAAAGGGTGAGAATGGTGGCGCTGTTTCGAAAACCAGTGTAAACAAACAACAAAGAAGAGTATCCCGGATAAGAGAGTGGATGCTGAGTTCTTGTTATCGTTGGTATTTGAGAACAGATTTACGGTGCATTCCAAACGGGATATATCGCCCTCCGAAGGGCACTTCGGAGTGAAAACAATCATGGCTGCCATATTGAAGTGTTGTTCCAAACCAAAGTGCTCAGAATTAGCCACTTCAAAGGGCCCTTCGGAATGAAGGATTTCAAAGGGTACAACTGATGGACACTTCAGGCTCCCATGATCCTTTGCACTGATTCTTTGCATAATGAGGCCGCCTCCATATAATGACGCAGAAGGGCACTTCAAGAAAAAGTTGTTTGGTCCACTACACTCTTCAACCCTTCGAAGCTCTCACTCTGGAGGGTAAACCCTTTGAAGGGATTAGGGCATAGGGATGAGCCCTTCCGAATGGAACGCAGGATTATTCTCACATGTTCTTCATACAGAATAACATTTCTAATAATTCTCCACTGAATCATGTGATCTGTAGAGCACCGTCCGTTTTCTTCCACGTGCGCGAGTGTTATGAGTCAGAGCGCGTTCACTAGATCTTCCGTATTAAAATAAAAAATAGAATGAAACATTTTTCTACACATGAAATATGAATGCAAATAGACATGATTATGACGATATATTTTCTGTATGTGTTTTGTATGCAGCTCATGGTATTTTTTATAGCAATAAAGGATGTTTATGACTAATATTAACAGTGTAGCATTAAACATACAAAGAGTGCATGTGTCTGCTTATTATAGAATCAAAATCAACTATAAGTCAAAATCGGAAGTTATTAAAAGCACTCAATGGTGGTTTTGGGTAAGCAAATACATTATTAATTAAATACATTTTCAAGTGTAGCTTGATGCTAATTGTACTTCTAATTAAAATACATTGTTGGTCGGCGCCCCCTAGCGTGCAGGCGTGAATTAGCAGAAGGCGAAAATTCGTTTCGCGCTCGGTGTGAAAGCAACGTTCGTCGGCGATTCACCTCGCTTTTTCGCATCGCGCTCAGTGTGGAAAGGCCTTTAGACTGTTATTTCATGGCCAAAGTTCATTTTTGAGCCCAATATATACATTTCGATTAAAAAAATAAAAATAAAACAACAATGCTAACACATATAAAAATGTAACATAATGTAAAGGAAACAGCACTGAGGTTCGCTTCGTTTGAACCAGATACTGAAGCAGTCACGTGGTTTTCAGGCGAATGAAGCTTCGGATGTCATAGATCATGTGCTTTTCTCAAAACGAATCAAGCTCCGATACAGTGCTTCAATGTGAAATGTGTTGTTTTTTTGATACAAGCTTCGGAGCCTCAGTGTTGAACGTAACATCACTAGTTTCTGCCTCTTGTCTTGTTTTTTTTTTTGGATCTTTGTTTTTTGAAAGAATAAAGCTGCACTTGGATCTTCATTGGTTCTCCGAGTGATTCGTGACAGAATACTGCAGCAATCACCGATCCATCTGCTAGTGAATGGCTACCGGCCTTCTGAAAATGGACTTTGAGATTCGTCCTCCAGCCACTATAAAGGAGTGGATGGCACGACATCAGACGTTGATGGCTCTGCGCCAGCAGGGGATGGAGGCAGGAGGTTTCACCCAGACATTCTGGACTTTGGTGGGAGGGCTGGATTATAATGAGTCGGTGCTCAAGGACTTCTTTAATGTTTGCCTGGGTGATCCTCTGCCCCAGTGGGAGATGGAGGGACTTAGGATCCTGGACTTTTGGGGCTTTGTCAGGTATCTCCATCATCGGAGTCAGTGGGCAACACCAGGTCATTCAGAACCCTTCCGCATGGATTTTCCCACCAGCCACTGGCCCTCTGACCCCCACTGAGAAGCGAAGGTTGAGAAGGAAGAGGGCCACTAACTCCTTTCTGGCCACTCCAGAGCCCACTCCAGTCTGGGAGCCTTCAGAGTCCACTCCAGAGCCTGCTCCAGTCCGGGAGCCCTCAGAGCCCACTCATGAACCTGCTCCAGTCCAGGAGCCCTCAGAGTTCACTCCAGACCCCGCTCCAGTCCAGGAGCCCACAGAGTCCACTTCAGAGCCCACTCTAGTCCGGGAGCCCACAGAGTCCACTCCAGAGCCCACTCCAGTCTGGGAGCCTACAGAGTCCACTCCAGAGCCCACTCCAGTTTATGAGTTCTCTTCTGAGCGCCTTCCAATCCAGGAGTCCGCTAAAGAGCTCACTCCAGTCCGGGAGCCCTCTGAGTCCACTCCAGAGCACGCTCAAGTCCAGGAGCCTACAGAGTCCACTCCAGAGCCCGTTCCAGTTTATGAGTTCTCTTCTGAGCGCCTTCCAGTCCAGGAGTCCGCTACAGAGCCTGCTCCAGTCTGGGAGCCCTCTGAGTCCACTCCAGAGCCCGCTCCAGTCCGGGACCCCTCAGAGTTCACTCCAGAGCCCGCTCCAGTCCAGGAGCCCACAGAACCCGCTCCAGTCCGGGAGCCCTCTGAGTCCACACCAGAGCCCTTTTCAGTCTGGGAGCCCTCTGAGTCCACTCCATAGCCCGTTTCAGTCTGGGAGCCCTCCGAGTCCACTCCAGAGCCCGCTCCAGTTAATGAGTTCTCTCCTGAGCGCCTTCCAGTCCAGGAGTCCTCTCCTGAGACTGCTCCCGTTCCTCCAGAGGTGGTGGCATCCGCTGCAGAAACTCCAGAGGTGGCGGCGGTGTTCGCTTCAGTTCCTCTCAAAACATGGGCACTCACTTACGAACTTTCTGCCTGCCTTGCCCCGGTCACGGGGACTGTATGTGAACTCTCTGACTGTCCCGTCACGACAAAGGAGGTCGTTTGTGAACTCTCTGACTGTCCAGCCATGGCCTTGGAGGTTGCCTGTGAATTCTCTGCTTGTCCTGTTATGGCCACTGAGGCCGTTGTTAACTTCTATGTGCTCTTTATTTCAGTTCTGCCTGATCCGCCCTGGTGGGCTCTAGCGCCGTTTGCTCGGCCTGCTCCGCCCTGGTGGGCTTCTGCCCTGCCAGGCCCGCCCTGGCCTCCCGCTCTGCCGGCTCCCCCCTGGCCTCCTGCCCTGCCAGCTCTGCCCTGGTTTCCTTGTTTACCTCTGACTCCAGGCTGTCTTCCACCACACGGGCCTGGTCCACCTCCTTTCCACCGTTCCCACCATCCCTTCCCCTGGTCCACCTCCGTTCCAGCTCCCTCCTGGAGTTCTTCGACTTTTCATGGAGCATCTGGAATCCGCTCCTTAGAGGGTGGATTATGTCACAGCCTTCTGCTGGAGTGCCCATGACAACCACCAGAGGGCACTCCTCTTGGATCATTGCCAAAGACTTGTGGACTTCATTTCCCATCACCCCTTGCTCGGTGTATCAGGTTTCATTGCCTCAAGCTGTATGTCATTAGTTTGGTTAGTTACCATATACAGTGCCCTCCACTAATATTGGCACCCTTGATAAATATGAGCAAAGGCGGCTGTGAAAATAAATCTGAATTGTTTATCCTTGTGATCTTTCACTCAGAAGAATTCACAAAAATCCTAACCTATCACTGAAGTAAAACAATTGAAAGTGGGGAGAAAATCTCATGATGAAATAAATGTTTATCTCCAATGAATGTTGGCCACAATTATTGGCACTCCTAGAAATTCTTATGAGTAAAATATCTCTGAAGTATATTCCCATTCATATTTACATTTTTTAGCACACCAGGGTGATTATGAACATGAATTTGTCCAGCCATGACTTCCTGTTCCACAGGATTATAAATATGAGGAACACAAAGGCCAAATTCCCTTAATCATCCATCACAAGGAGTAAAACCTAAGAATATAGTTCTGATGTGCAGAACAAGATTGTTGAGCATCACAAAATAGAAAGTGGCTGTAAGAAAAGAGTTAAAGCATTGAAAATTCCCATGTCCTCCATCAGGGCAATAATTAAGAGGTTCCAATCAACTAAAGATGTTAAAAATCTGCCTGGAAGAGGACGTGTCTATATCGTCCTAATGCACGGTGAGGAGGAGAGTTTGAGTGGCCAAAGACTCTCCAAGGATCACAGCTGTAGAATTGTAGAGATTAGTTGAGTCTTGGGGTCAGAAACCTAAAAAAAATATATCAAACATCCCCTACATCACCACATGTTGTTCGGGAGGGTTTCAAGGAAAATTCTCCTCACTCATCCAAAAACAAACTCCAGCAAATTCAGTTGTCAGACACGACTGGAACTTCAAATGGCACTGGCTTCTATGGTCAGATGAAACTGAAAAAAAGAGCTTTTTGGCAGCAAACCCACCAGATGAGTTTAGTACAAACAGGGATAAAATAAAAGTACCCCATGTCCACGGTTAAATATACTGCTGGATCTTTAATGTTGTGGGCCTGTTTTTCTGTCAGGGGTCCTGAACAGCTTGTTCAGATGCATGGCATCATGGACTCTATCAAATACCAACAGATAAAAAATCAAAATCTGACTGCCTCTGTTAGAAATCTTATAATAGGCTGTGTTTGGATCTTCCACCAGTACAACAATCCAAAACAAACATCAAAATAAACACAAAAATGGGTCACTGAGTACAAAATGAATCTTTTACCATGGCTGTCCCTGTCCTCTGACCTGAACCCTACAGAAAATGAGTGGGGTGAACTGAAGAGAAGAAATACTAACATGGAGCAGTGAATCTTAAGGATCTGGAGAGAGTCTGTATGAAGAAAATGATCTCTGATCTCTTCTCAGGTGTTCTCCAAACTCTTCAGGCATTATAGGAGAAAACTCAGAGTTGTTACCCTGGGAAAAGGACTTTGCAATAATTGGGTGCCAATAATTGTGGCCAACATGAACTAGAGAAAGCATTTATTTCACAATGAGATTTTCCCCCCTCTTTCAATTGTTTTACTTTAATGATAGGTTGGAATTTTGTGAATTTTTTGAATGAAAGATAAAAAGGATAAACAATTCAGATTTATTTTCACAGCCGCCTTTGCTCATATTTACCAAGGGTGCCAATATTAGTGGAGGGCACTGTATATACCTTTGTTCTGTGAGCCTTTGTTGCTGCAGTATTGTTTTCTGTTTCACTGCTTTTGCTGATGTTTGCTTTGAGGATTGCCTTGTGTTTTTGCCTCTTGTCTTGTTTTTTTTTTTTTTTTTGGATCTTTGTTTTTTGAAAGAATAAAGCTGCACTTGGATCTTCATTGGTTCTCCAAGTGATTCGTGACAGAGGACAACTGAGGGACTCATATGCAGCTATTACAGAAAGTTCAAACTCTCACTGCTGCTCCAGAAGGAAAAACAATGCATTAAGAGCCCGGGGATGAAAACTTTTTGAATTTGACGATCAGGGTAAATTGAACTTATTTTGTCTTCTGGGAACATGTAAGTATCTTCTGTAGCTTCTGAATGGCAGTGCTCAATGAAAAAATATGGTATTTTGGCAAAATAAGAAAAATTTACACATCTTCAGTCTATTCAAAAGTTTTCAACCCCTGCTCTTAATGCATGGTTTTTCCTTCTGGAGCATTAGTGAGCATTTAACCCTTCTATAACAGTTGCATGAGTCCCTCAGTTGTCCTCAGTGTGAAAAGATGGATCTCAAAATCATACAGTCATCGTTGGAAAGGATTCAAATACATAAAAATGCTGGATGACCAAAGAATTTGTGGGACCTGAAGGATTTTTTTTCTGAAGAACAGCAGGCAGTTTAACTGTTCAGGACAAACAAGGGACTCATGAACAACTATCACAAAAAAAAAACAAAAAAAAAACCCCGCTGTGGATCATTCAGGCAACAACACCGTATTAAGAATCAAGGGGATGTAAACTTTTGAACGGAGTCATTTTTATAAATTCAACTACTATTTTCTCTTGTGGACTATATGTAAACATCTTTTATGTGAAATATCTTATTCAGGTCAGTACTAAATAAACAATAACATGCATTTTGTATGATCCTTATTCTGGTAAAACAATTAACATTTTGCAGATTCTCTGTGGTGTATGTAAACTTTTGACTTCAACTGTATATGTATTTAGGATTTACAGAAGTGTTTCTAAAGAGTGAGAGTCATGAACTGAATCAGACAAGTGGAGTTATATTAAAGGGTTAGTTCACTCAAAAAACAAACAAACAAAAAAAAACCCTTCCTCATTCACTCACCCCCATATCATTTCAAAACTCATAAGACTTCTATTTATCTTTGAAACACAATTGACAATATTTTATTTTTGTCCAACCATGCAACCAAAATTTTCATGTACAAAATAAATAAATAAATAAATAATAATAATAAAAATGTAATTAATATGAGTTCAGCAATTTAATCCAAGTCCTCTGAAGAGACATTCACTTTGTATGATGAACAGGTTTAATTTAAAGGTTTTATTCACAAATACACATTGATCTGCTGTGTACTGATATGTTGACATTATAAACATCATTGATGTGTGTATTCTTGTTTGTTTTTGATTCTATAAATAAATCAGGAAACACGTGAAGCTGTGTCACCCAATGGCATAGTTGGGGGTCATGCTTACACTGTGACAGGTGTTACCAAGGTAAGACCATGAAGTTTCATTGCTAGAAAAAAACCTTAAAGTGCATTGAGAAATATTCATTTCAAACTTCTGTTAAAGCACTGTGCTTTCTTTATGCTTTATGCTTTTTCGCTGATTAATTGCATTAGTCACAAACAGCATTAATCACAAATGCAAAGCTCAATGTAAGAGGGCGCCCTCCATGGCAGACGTGTTTGCTTGCTCCGTTCTTCTGCACTGTGTTTTTGTGAGATGCACATACAGGTTCTGGTCATATAATTAGAATATCATCAAAAAGTTGATTTATTTCACTAATTCCATTCAAAAAGTGAAACTTGTATAATGTATATATTCATTCCACACAGACTGATATATTTCAAGTGTTTATTTCTTTTAATTTTGATGATTATAACTGACAACTAATGAAAACCCCAAATTCAGTATCTCAGAAAATTAGAATATTGTGAAAAGGTTCAATATTGAAGACACCTGGTGCCACACTCTAATCAGCTAATTAACTCAAAACACCTGCAAAGGCCTTTAAATGGTCTCTCAGTCTAGTTCTGAAGGCACAACTTCCATGGGGAAGGCTGCTGGACTTGACAGTTGTCCAAAAGACGACCATTGACACTTTAATAAGGAGGGCAAGACACAAAAGGTCATTGCAAAAGAGGCTGGCTGTTCACAGAGCTCGTAACCAAGCACACATTAATAGAGAGGCTAAGGAAGGCACATGTGGTAGAAAAAAAAAAAGGTACAAGCAATAGATAAATCAAAACTGGGAGAGGATTTCAGAAACAAAATCCATTCAAAATGTGGGGGAGATTCACAAAGAGTGGACTGCAGCTGAGTCATGCTTCAAGAACCACTACGCACAGACGTATGCAAGACATGGGCTCTAGCTGTCGCATTCCTTGTGTCAAGCCACTCTTGAACAACAGACAGCGTCAGAAGTGTCTCGAGACAAAAAGGACTGGACTGCTGCTGAGTGGTCCAAAGTTATGTTCTCTGATGACAGTAAATTTTGCATTTCCTTTGGAAATCAGGGTCCCAGAGTCTGAGAAGGAGGAGAGGCAACAGAATCCACGTTGCTTGAGGTCCAGTGTAAAGTTTCCACAGTCAGTGATGGTTTGGGGTGCTGTCATCTGCTGGTGTTGGTCCACTGTGTTTTCTGAGGTCCAAGGTCAACACAGCCGTATACCAGGAAGTTTCAGAGCACTTCATGCTTCCTGCTGCTGACCAACTTTATGGAGATGCAGATTTCATTTTCCAGAACAGGATTTGGCACCTGCACACAGTGCCAAAGCTACCAGTACCTGGTTTAAGGACCATGGTATCCCTGTTCTTACTGGCCAGCAAACTCACTCTGACCTAACCCCATAGAAAATTCATGATATTGTGAAGAGGAAGATGCGATATGCCAGACCCAACAATGCAGAAGAGCTGAAGGCCACTATCAGAGCAACCTGGGCTCTCATAACACCTGAGCAGTGCCACAGACTGATCGACTCCATGCCACGCCGCATTGTTATAATTCAGGCAAAAGGAGCCCCAACTAAGTATTGAGTGCTGTACATGCTCATACTTTTCATGTTCATACTTTTCTCAGTTGGCCAAGATTTCTAAAATCCTTTCTTTTGTATTGGTCTTAAGTCATATTCTAATTTTCTGAGATACTGAATTTTGGGGTTTTCATTAGTTGTCAGTTATAATCATCAAAATTAAAAGAAATAAACACTTGAAATATATCAGTCTGTGTGGAATGAATGTATACATTATACAAGTTTCACTTTTTGAATGGAATTAGTGAAATAAATCAACTTTTTGATGATATTCTAATTATATGACCAGCACCTGTATATGACTTGCACAGACTTTATACAATTGCACAGTACCGTATTGCACTATAATATATTGCACTGTTTGTATATTTGTAATTTATATGTCTCTTTTTTCTTATTTATTAATATTTTATTCGTGTTAGTTATTAGTGACACTTAGTGGAAAGCAAAGTAAGAATCTCATTGTACAGGGAAATGTGCACATGACAATAAAGACTTTGAACTTATTATCAAACCCATTACGTTTTCCTGATTATGCATGACTGTGTATTTTTGTACTTTATTTTTTTTTTGTGCGTTTATCCCCCCTCTAAATTGTTTCTGTATTTTGTCTTAAAAATGTTTGAAACTGACAGAAACAGTGTTGGATTTGTTGAATAGGTGTTGAGTAAAGGAAATCCAGTTCATCTGGTGAGAGTGTTAAACCCATGGGGAGATACAGAGTGGAATGGAGACTGGAGTGACAAGTAAGTGTTGCTTTTATCAGTTTCACAAGTTCTTCATTGCATCAGAAAATCTTAAATAATCACCTAATCACTTTGTCCTATCACCTCACCTATGAATATTATTTCATTTGCATTTGCTGTATGATTTAACAGGGCTGCTGTGATGCTGGTATGATACATGAAATATATTGCGTGTATATTAAATTTTTTCAGATCATCTTTGTGGGACACAGTGAGAAAGCAGGACCTCAAGTGCCGTGAAAATCTTGAAAACGGGGAGTTCTGGTCAGCATTAATGTTGTAATATATGACTATATACAAAACATAAATCACATTTTGTAATCACATTTACTTAGGAAGACATGTCTGTACTGCAGGATGTCAATGGACGATTTTACCAGAAACTTCGAAAGCCTAGATATCTGCTGTCTCTGTCCTGATTTTCTGGACAGATCCTCTGGATGCCGCTGGAAATCACAACGCAATTTTGGCAAATGGATTGCTGGGACTACAGCTGGTGGTTCCTTGGACAATATGGGTACATTTGTATAGTAATATATACTTTTTTTGTTTGTTTTTATATCTAGTATCTATGTTTATATTTATATCATTTAATTTATAGGCTCCTACATGTTATAAATGAATATTTAAATAGTGGTTTCAGTAATGACACTCTTAATAAAGACAATGGGACAGTATCGAATATAATGAATTAATATAAGAACTTTCCCTGCCCCTGCCCCCCTGGAATATGGGGTTGTTTTAATCTGTGACCTCCTCGAAAGGCCCTCTTACTGAGCATATATTTCCACCATACAAAGAATGCAGATGATTATTGTTAAACATCCCACCTGGATTTGATTTATAAAAAGACTTATAACTCTTTAGAAGTTCTGCCATAAGTTAAATATATTAAGTTTCTACAATATATAAATACAGTATATTGTAGAAACTTAATTTCCTGTAAAGCTGCTTTGCAATGATTTGTATCGTAAAAAGCGCTATACAAATAAACTTGAATTGAACTGAAGTCTAACTCTTTTGCTGTGTTTTAGCGACTTTCTGGAAAAACCCTCAGTATCGGGTGAGGATTGAGGATCTTAGTGAGGACTGTACTCATGAGGAGGGTGCTGAAAACATACTGGTGTCACTCATGCAGAACCATGAGAAGAGAAACAGAAGTAGCCAAAATAACTACAAGATTGGTTTCTATGTTTTTAAGGTCAGTATTGACAGATATAGTTCTGCAGGTTTTACTTTTACATTACAGAGATCGAGGAGAGTTGTAACACTGTTTTTTTTTAAATGTCTATAACTTCTTTCATTTAAAAAAAAAAAAAATTTTTAATGAGTTTTTGGACAAAATTACAAAGAAGAAGAAAACAAAGCAGAACAAAAGACAAGATCAACTTAACTTAATACAATAGACAAATTACAATAATAATAATAATGATTAAAAAAATAATAAAATAAAATAAAATAAAAGTAAATAAAAGTGGTAAGGGGTAAATAAAAATGTGGCTTAGGAAAACAATGAAAATGCACAATCAGTATCATACAATAGAGCTTAACTGATAAAGGAAAACAAAAAAAATGCTAGAACTAAGATTCAGTCTATGTCCGAAAATGAAAGATGATCCCTGACATATTGCTTGAAAGGGCCCCAAGCTTTATTAAACTGGCTAGATGAGCCTTTTATAGAATATTTTATTTTCTCCAACTTCAGAAAAAAGAGGACATCACGGATCCATTGTTTTGGAGTTGGAGGCCTCTGATCCTTCCACTTCAGCAATATTAGTTGCTTGGCTAACAGCATGATAAAAGCTATACAATCAGATTGTATCTTTGTAAGATTATATGATATGGGAGTAATTCCAAAAATGGCTATCAACGGGCAAGGGGAAATCGATTTACCTAAAAAACCAGAGACAGTTTCAAAAACAGCCAGAAGCTCCTAAGCTTTATACAGGACCAAAACATATGTGCATGAGAGGCTGGGGTAAACTTACAATGATCACAAGCAGGATCTATATGTTGAAAGCACTTAGTTTTAACTTTGTCCAGTGTACACGATGTACAACTTTGCACTGCAGAAGGCCATGTCTTGCACAGACTGAGGACTTGTGTATTCTATATAAGACTGATTCCCAGTCCTCATCAGGAATAACCATTTTTAAGTTGTCTTGCCACAAAGCTTTTATTTGGGAGAGGGATGTATAGAGTGGGGTCAAAATTTTACAGTAAATTGACGATATAATACCTTTCCATCTTGGAGGGTCCACCAATAAATGATCATATGGAGAACATGGAGGCGGATCAGGAAACTGAGGGAACACTTTACGCACAAAGTCACGAATTTGGAGGTAGCGGAAAAAATTATTCTTAGGAATATGAAATTGCTCGCACATCTGCTGGAATGAACAGAAAGCCCCCTCATGGTACAAGTCATTAATTTCCCTGATGCCTTTAGCATGCCAAGATGTAAAAGACTTATTAATTATTGAAGGACTAAAGACATGATTAGAATGAATAGGAGATTTAGGGGACATAGTTTGCCATCCAAAATGACGTCTTATCTGTTTCCAGATTTTAAGTGTAGATCTTACAAGTGGGTTTTTAGTAAATTTGTCGCAGGGAAAGGAAAGAGGAGCATAATCTAAAGCTTCTAGGGAAGAAAGCAAGCATGAGGCAGATTCAATGGCTATCCATGATACGGCATCATCCCCAGGATCTTCATATAGCCAGTGGAGTATAGGGCGAATATTTGAGGCCCAATAATAAAATTGAAAATTAGGCAAAGACATTCCGCCCAGCGACTTAGGACGTTGCAGAACACTTTTACTCATTCTAGCAGGTTTTCCATTCCATATAAATGAGCCAAGAGCACTATCCAGCCTACGAAAAAATGAGTTGGGAATAAACACTGGGATGCACTGAAACAAATCACTGAGCACATTCATTTTAATAGAATTTATTCGACCTGCAACTGATAATGGGATCAAGGCCCAACACTTTAAATCCTGTTCAACTCATTCCAGTAAACGAGGGAAGTTCTCAGTAAAAAGTTTAGAAAAAGTATTAGGAACACATATACCAAGGTATGTAAACAAGTGGGAAACTTGAAAAGAGAAAGAAGAGGCAGAGAGCTCTCGGGCAGCATCTCAGGAAACATTTCACTTTTCTGTAAATTCAGTTTATAGCCAGAGAGTCTTCCAAACATATCAAAAATTTTGAGGACATGAGGCAAGGATTTAGACGGGTCAGAAATATATAAAATCAAGTCATCCGCGTACAAAGAAACTTTATGCTATCGTCCTCCTCTGATTATACTAGCTATTTTTGAATTTTGGCGCAAAGCAATGGCCAAAGGTTCTATTGCGATTGCAAACAAAAGAGGCGACAGGGGTCAATCCTGTCTTGTGCCTCGATTAATCTGGAAATATGCGGAAGAAATATTGTTGGTACGAACAGAGGCAAGTGGGGCTTTGTATAATAGCTTGACCCAAGATATAAAACTCGCTCCAAAACCAAACATCTGAAGAGAAATAATATGGAATAAGTAATCCCACTCCACCCTGTCAAACGCCTATTCTGCGTCGAGTGAGATCAAAACTTCAGGCATTGACAAAGACATGGGATGGTAGAGGATGTTAAATAATTGTCTGACATTGAAGAATGAGAATCTGTTTTTAATAAAGGCAGTTTGGTCAGTGGAGATGATAGTAGGAAGAACTGTTTCTAATCGTGAAGCAAGAATTTTAGCTAAAATTTTTACATCAACATTTAAAAGAGATATTGGGCGATATGAGCTACACATATGGGGATCCTTGTCCTTTTTCAGAATTAAGGAAATTGAAGCTTCTCGCAAAGTTTGGGGAAAGCAGGCTAGATCAAACAATTCATTGTACATATTTAGCAAAAGGGGAGCTACTTCATTAGAAAATTTCTTTAAAAATTCAGCCGGAAAGCCATCTGGGCCAGGGCTCTTACCACATTGCATGGCTGAAATGGCATCGTGAACCTCATCTAAAGAAATAGGGCCATCCAAAAATTGCACAGTATCGGTACTGATATGAGGTAGTGAGAGATCTTTGAAAAAAGTATGAAAGTCCTCATAATCAGAGGTTTGTTCCGAAGAATACAATAACCGATAGAATTCCAAAAATGAATGATTGATTTCGTGATGATCTGACAATTAGGTATTATGTGTTTTAATAGCTGGAATAATATGGGAAGCAGAGGATTGTTTGAGCTGATGGGCTAAGAGCCTGTTTGCCTTCTCCCCATACTCATAATAAGCATGCCTTGATTTAATCAACATCTCTTCAGTCGCAACAGTAAAAAGGGCGTCGAAATCAGCTTTTAAGAGAAGATATTCTTTAAGTATGATGGATGAAGGGTTATTTATATATTGATTTTCTAACTGCGAGATACGATCTGTCAGATCTGCCATAGAGCTTCTCTGATTGTTCTTTTCAAATGACATGTAAGATATAATTTTACCTCTAATATAGGCTTTGAATGTTTCCCAAATTGTGCTGTGTGTTATATCTGGGGTAGCATTCACGCTAATAAAAAAGTCTATTTGGGAAGAAATAGTCTGGACAAAGTCCTCAAGGCGAACATTCAGCATCCAAAGTGGGCGAGGTGTGTACCTACATTCAAATCTCAGGCCTAAAGTAAGAGGAGAATGGTCTGAAATGACAATTGCGTTGTAAGTACAATGTTGAACCAATGGTAAGAGCTTGTTGTCAATTAAAAAGTAATCAATGCGGGAGAAAGATTGATGAGCATGAGAAAAGAAAGAATAGCCACGCGTAATTGGGTTCAGAAATCGCCAAACATCTGTGACAGCATAATCATTAAGAAGAGAATTTATTGTTTTTGCTGACTTTGAGAGGATTGTACCTCTTTGAGAAGCTCTGTCAAGTTGAGGATTTAAACAAAGATTGAAATCTCCCCCGATAATCAAATAGCTCGAATGTAAATTTGGTAGAACAGAAAGAAACTTAGCAAAAAATTTATCGTCATCAAAGTTAGGTGCATAGATATTAGCCAATACCACAGGGGTGTTAAACAGTAGCCCAGATACTATGATGTATCTGCCATTACGGTCAGCCAGCACATCTGAGGGATTAAAAGAAATATCTTTATGAATAAGCATAGCGACTCCTCTTGCTCTACTAGAAAATAAGGAGTGAAAAGACTGTGAGACCCATCTTCTACGCAATTTAGTGTGGTCAGAGATATTAAGATGGGTTTCCTGTAAAAAGACAGTTTTAGCTTGTAAGCCATCCAGGTGAGTTATCACTTTGTTAAGCTCAGAAGGACGGCCAAGACCTTTCACATTACAGCTTACAAAATTAATAACTGTTTATAGATATAAAGGTGAGAGAAAAATATTAACATATTATATACAGAGATGTACAAAAAGAACAGATTGTGCAATGCATAATATATAGCCACAACAGTAGGAAA
>JAFVLL020017052.1:0-26162 GCA_021397915.2 Tor tambroides
TATCCAAAGCGACTTACAAATGAGGACAATAGAAGCAATCAAAACCAACAAAAGAGCAACAACATGCAAGCACTATGACAAGTCTCGGTTAGCCTAAAGCAGTATACGTAGCAAGGTTGTTGTTTTTTTAAGAAAAACAAGTAGATAGAATATAGAAAAAGAAGAAATCTAGTGTGTTTTTAATTTTTTTTTAAAAGAAACAAGTAGATAGAATAGGAAAAAAGAAAGATAGTGTTAGTTTTTCAAGAAAAAACAAGCAGTTAGAGAATAAATATGCAATTGATAGAGGTTCAAGTGTGTGTGGGTATTTTTAAATGAAAAGAATTAGAATAGAGAGTGATAGAGTTAGAGGGTCAAATAAAGATGGAAAGATGTGTTTTTAGCCGTTTCTTGAAGATGGCTAAGGATTCAGCTGCTCGGATTGAGTTGGGCAGGTCATTCCACCAGATGGGAACAGTTAATGAAAAAGTCTGTGAGTGTGATTTTGTGCCTCCTTGGGATGGCACAATAATGCGTCGTTCACTTGCAGAATGCAAGCTTCTAGAGGGCACATAGGTCTGAAGTACTGAATTCAGGCACCCACTAGAATATGGAAATCATTTTTGCTTCTGATCATGCTGCAAAAAAGTAATGTTCAGTATTTTTTAAAGATCATTTACTTGAAGCAAAAGGACATGAAATAAGACGTCTTGTTTTCTGAGAAATTGAAGAAAATGAAGTGAGTGTGCGAATAAAACAAGAATGAGTATCTGCTAATGGGCCAAGAAGAATCAACTTCATTTACAGGGAAAACAAGTTTTCATACTCCGTTAACATGTTTGTTCTCGCTTTAAGCATAAACTCACCTAATTTTGATCACTTTGCATCTCAAGAAAATGCGTTTTTAGATATTTGTATTTGAAAACAGAACAAAAATACTGAGGATATGTAACATTTAATGCCATAGGTTTATAAATTTCAGAGTTTCTGCTGCGATTTAAAACCTTTTTAAGCCTTAATTTGTGACAGGGTGAATTAAGATATGAGAATCATGGTATGAAGAATGTTTGCAATCAAACAGTTTCGGTTCCTATTAACTTCCATTGTATTTTTTTGTCTATACAAATGAAGCCAATTTGGAGCCAAAACTGTCTGGTTACCAACATTTTTCATAATATCTTCTTTTTATGTTCCATTGAAAAAAGGAAGTCATACAGGTTTGGAGTGACATGAGATTTGACAATGAGATTTCCATTTTTTGGTGGACTATTCATTTTTAAAGTGAGCTTCAAACTAACCTATGCTGCCTTAATATCATTTCCAGTTCTAGTGCCCTTTTCCAGCATATTACCGCTCTGTTTGAGTGCACGGCTGCTGCCATAGTGACTCTGCTTCTCAACGATCCTGTCGGCCAACTGTCTATTCGTTCCTGTGAGGTTAAGATGCTTTCTGACTGGTACACCATGTTGTATAACCCCAGTCCCGACTACGTCACCACTCTGCACTGCACGCAGGAGGCTGTGTTCCCTCTGTGAGTGGCCTTTTCAAAATGACATTTTATTTGATTTGAGACACCAGTTATTTCTGCTGCTTTCAGATGACCTGTTCTTTTAGGTACACCATCGTGTTGATCTACTACGCCTTCTGTCTGGTTTTTATGATGCTTCTGCGGCCACTTCTGGTTAAAAAGATTGCATGTGGATTAGGCAAGACCGATCGTTTCAAGAGCATCTACGCGGCGCTGTACTTCTTCCCGATCCTCACTGTCCTGCAGGCAGTTGGAGGAGGACTTCTTTGTGAGTGTCGCTCTTTTAATTTCTTAATTTATATTTGAAAGTGTACCTAGATGACATCAGTATTAAATTACTATCATTATTTTAACAGATCAAATTAAACAATGTATATTTATAATTTCTGTATTTTTTTAATACATTTTATTTTTGTATTTTTATTGTTTTTTATTAAGTTTATTAAGTTTTATTAAGTTTATTAAGTTTATTGTCTTTCAAGTAATGAAAGTTTTTTTTATTTTTTTTTATTTTGTTATATTTTATTTTATGGTTTTAGTTTTAGCTAATTCTAATAGCCCTGGTTGACACTTATGTTTTTGTATTTCCCTCTCTTATTTCATCAGATTATGCATTTCCATATATTATTTTGGTCTTATCGTTGGTCACGTTGGCAGTTTACATGTCAGCTTCGGAGATACAGGTAAATACATTGTGTACTGTTTTTTTATGTCACAATTTTATTTTCAAAGACATTTGATTAAACTGTTTGTGACTTGTCTCCCACAGTCTTTCAAAAACCTTGTGGTTAAGAAGAAACGCCTCGTGGTTCTCTTCAGCCATTGGCTCCTCCATGCATACGGTATCATTTCTATATCCCGACTGGATAAACTGGGGCAGGATTTGCCGTTGTTGGCTCTGGTGCCCGGACCCGCTCTCTTCTACCTGCTGACGGCCAGGTTCACAGAGCCAAACAGAATACTGTCAGAGGGTGGGAATGGACACTGATGTCACTTCCTTTGTAGGAGAATCCCCTACCCTTCAAACTCACGTTAGAGACTTTTTATTTAATGACACCTTTGGCACAGACACCAAAGAGCCATAAAACATGTAGTCGTTGCTTGTGACATTGTATGTTGCCATAAAGTTGATTATTTTTTGTTTGCTTGTATTGAACGGAGATCAAGTGACATACTTTGAAGAATGTTCTTTTCCTTACTGTTTTTTCTTTGAATCCTGAAAGCGAATTTGGAAAGCAGTAGTTGATGTTTCTGTAAATTTGTGGTAACTTAAGTTTATATTATTCATTTAGGTTTTGGTACTTTTTGTGATTTGTATCTGTTGTCAAGAATAGATGCAAATCATCAATTTGTTGAATTGTACAGTGTATTTTTTGTGTTAAATATGAAACAGCTGGTCTGTGAATTTCCTGAGAGCCCTGAAGAAACGTAAACCATTTTCATGACAAACTTTGTTGTGCCAGATATAATTGTATGTATTTACGCTTTGTTTTAATGCATGGTTACATGATAAAAGCTTAACACTATAAGACATGTTGTGGCAAATATGCATGTGGCATCATATGATTGTTTTGCTGCTGAATATGTAAATCTGCATACACATTGTATTGTGAGAATAATTGTGTAGTTTTCAATGTTCTCACACACTCATCCTTCCAACTTGACTAAAGATTTCTCTTATTAAGCATCTACAAAGTATTCTACAGTGACGTGCGGAATATAACAAACTGATTAGAGATATTTTTACAGTTTTATTCAACATGTAGTATGTGATGTTATACATGGTGGTGATTTACATTCATGGCCATCAGATCTATGAAAAGGAATGTTTGTCATCTGCGCTTGACTTGTTGAATAAACTGTGACAGATTTTTTGCATAGATGTGAAATAATTAAAGATTAATACATGTAGAAATTATTTTGCTCATTGTTAGTTCATGTTTCCTTATGCATTATCTGATGCTAACAAATGAAACCTTATTACTATGCTTTCTATAATCATCATAAATTTTGCCAGAAGTGGCTTTTAAAGTTTGAGATCTCTGTAAAATAGTTTTTAAATGTCTGAAGATATTGGAAACTGTGGAAATGCTGTTCCATATTAATGTATAGTCTAAGTGTTTTTGTAGTTTGGCTTCTCTAACACGGAGCTCTTGCCTATTAACTCTTTCTCCAGTCTGTTGTTGATGTCGCTGATGTGATGTGTTCTTTCTTGAATCCTTACTATGAGGTTGTATATGTTTTCCACAATCTTCTGATCTTGATTTGCAGATTCCTAATAAGAAAGGGTCATGATTAATGTATTGTGCAGTAACACCTGATAAAGTCCTTCAGCAAAACATCAAGTTCAAAAAAAAGTTTTAATAGCCACATCAGAAAACATGCAAGTTCATCAGTTTAAAGAAACATTCCAGTTTTATTGCATTAATCTTGATGAATGACATCTGTTGCCAATTACCATGGAAAATCATTCTGGCATCCCTCAGTTTACAGGAAATTCTAAAAGCAGGAATGTAAAGCTCTTCCATTAGACTTTGTAAGTGCATTGCTCTTCACACAACTTTGTATTTTGTTATACTGAGGGACAAATTAAGTAATAATTGACAGCATTCCACAGGTGCTGTTGATTGAGATCATTTATATTGAACCAGGACTGTTCCTTAACCGCATTGTTTTTTGATGTTTTCTTGTACCTCAGTAAGTAACACATCTGTACTCCAGGTGTCTGTTAGAATCTCTAGGAATGGAAAAGAGACATTATTTGATCTGGATCGTTATACTAAGAGCAGAATACTTTAAAATGTTAAAGTCATTGTCATAAGACTCACTAAAGAGGGACTGCACTTCCTCGTTCATCCATTTGGCCTCTTGCATATATTTTTCCTTGTCTTTCTTTGCATCCAATATTTCCTCCATTTATTCAGTGCGCTGTTGAAAAAAATACTGTTGAAACATCTCAAGCGGCGTGCTAACAAGGGAATGTGTCTGTGTGCTGATTAGAGTGAGTTTTCACCACATGCAGACGACTGTTTTCCATCGTAACATGCTCCAGCATGACCCTATTCTCGTAGATGCTTTTTTCGACTGCATTGATCACTGCGGGGTTAGCAGTTAACATCTCCATATGCTTGGCCCTCAAAGTCATCAACTTTCTTTTCAGATCTTCCTACAATCAATCAAATGGACACTAAAGCATCAAGTAAACTAGCACATGATTGGAAAATGCTTAGTAAATGTTGACCTTTGGTTGTAGGAGAGCAGCAGTCTGTTTTGTGACCTCCTCAATGGAGAGCTCAAGATGTTTTCGTTGGGTTTCCAGCTCTGGTAAAAAAAGAAAACACCACAAATTCTTACAAAAACCTTTAGAAATTCAGTTATCCTACAGTTGCCATTGAATTTGCCAATGCAAAGCTGTCAAAAACATCTCATAAAGAAGCAAACGCTAGCTGAGAAACAACAAGTGGCTGGTTTGTAACTCCATAATTTAGGTATGCTGCAGTGTTGAACTACATGAGGAGAATAGAAATGAAGTTTGTACCTGCTATTTGGTTGTTTAAAGTCTGATGTTTGAGGTGCTCAATGTCAAACTGAGATTCCACCATCTCTAAAATCGACTCCTGGTCCTTGAGCTACTGCTCTTTCTCCGTATGAGCTTGAGTGATTGATTCTGCATCGCTCTTTTGAGACACAAGGCATACATTTGAAGTTTTTAGATGCACGCTTAGCTAATCCACATCCGTCTTGAAATCTTTATTATTGAGCTTATAATAAGTGTATGAATATGGATTCTCTCTTGTACTGTAAACTGTTGAATTTCAGCCTGGTAGTTCATTTCCATTTGTTTTCCCTCTTCCTCAGTGTTGGCCAGCTCTTCTGTAAGATCCTTTATCACTGAATTCAGTAATATATGGTCCTGGAGTTTCTTCTACAAAAACAACAAAATGCCTTTGATACAGTGACGTCTCTTTGCATTTCCACCACTACTGTCGTGTTTCTGTCAGACCTCTTCGAGCAGCTCTCCATATCTCTTCTCTGTTTGTTCGATGGCTGCACTGATCTCCTTTACATACTCCTCGTGTTCTTCTTTAAGAGTTTTGCGAGACTGGCTTATTTTCTCTCTCTCAGCTTCAACTGCTGCCCTGGATACAAAAATGTTAATGTGATGTAAACAATGATTTGAGGAGGACTAACAATTCTCATTGTTAACTGTTCAGTGACATTTGCAGATCAAGTTAAACTTAAGTTATTAATTTATTATTACATTTAACCACATTTAAACATGAATGAACCCAGTTGAAATTTTATTTGTTCACTTTTATCTGGGTTATATAAATGTATTCTTTTTTTATTATTATGCACAATTTTGTTTCTCAAGTACAATGTGCAGTTTAGTTCCCTGTAGAAGATATACCATAAAAGTAAGACTGAAATAAGATGTTAAACAGACCTGATCATGTTCTGTTTGGCCAACTGACCTTCCAGTTCCTCCAGAGTTTTTTTTGAACATATCTGCATCGATTCTGAGAGACAACCACACAAATAAAGGCATGAAACCATTTACTTGTAGTGTAGTAAGACAAAACCATAAAACAAAAGACAGGGTCATACATGTTGGCATCATGAAGCTGCCTCATCTCTTCTTTCATGTTTTTGATTTCAAATCTACATTTGGCAATGGATATAACGTCGTCTTCATGTTTCAGTTTATTCTCCTCTAACCTAAAACAAAGGAACATTATTCACTTGAAATATAAACATTTCAAGTTAGTCATTGTGATAAAGCAAAGAAGAAAGTGTATTAAAGAGACGAATGTACCGTTTGGACAGACTGTGTTGTTCAGCAATCATGTCATCTTCCTCTTTCCTCTGAGTGCTGAAGATGTCTGACAGCTTAGTGAGGGGCTCTGATAGAGCACTTTTCACTTTCTCTTCTTCCTTTATCTCATTTTCAATCTGAGAGGAAATCACAGCTCCTTACAGTGTTAGGTAACGGATTTAGACCCAGATTAAATTTCACCTTGATCTCTTGGTGAAAACGAGCCATAAGGCAATCAATACTACCCTGAAGTTTAAATAGACAGGTAGATAATTGAATTTATTTGTTTATGAATGAATGAAGGAAAAAATGAGTGAAAATTAAAATGGAAAAAAAAAAAAAAAAAGTGACATAAGATTTATCTCCAAGCCTATTACAACACCAGATATAGAGGATTTTTTTAAAAAAAAAATTTTATTAAAGAAATTTCATTGTAGTAATACTTTTATTGTTTAAATAACAATGAGCTGCAAACTGTTTATTAGCTGACTATACCTTAATTTAATGCTATTCTATTTAGGTTGATGATTAAGAAACTGTTTTTATTAAGCAAGCTTCATTCATAATGTTTCCCCTTTATCCAATATGTAATTTTGCACAGGTAACTGTTTTATTTAGTATTGTTTTATTATAGTATTTATTAAGATTTTGAAATAGCTTGTATTTCAATATATTTAAAGGTTCATTTTCATTTGACCATTTTATTAATTTTATTATGTGCTTTTGTCATTTTTTAAATATTTCTATTTGGCTTTATTTTTGTTTTATTTTGAGTAAATTCAGTACTTAAACTTATTTGGGGAAAGTTGTGGCCTAATGGTTAGAGAGTCAGACTTGTAGCCCAAAGGTTGTGGGTTCAAGTCTCAGGACCGGCAGTGAAGGGGAGTGAATAACCAGTGCTCTCTCCACCCTCAATACCATGACTGAGGTGCCCTTGAGCAAGGCACTGAACCCCCAACTGCTCCCCGGGCGCCGCAGCATTGGCTGCCAACTGCTCTGGGTGTGTGTTCACTGCTGTGTGTGTGCGCACTTTGGATGGGATAAATGCAGAACACTAATTCCGAGTATGGGTTGCCACATGTCACTAAACTTATATAATTTATTTTAATGAATGAATACTGTGGTTTTAGTTAACAATAACACCGACAGGGAATCGCCTCCTGTACCTTGCATAACCAGCGGTATCACTGTATACCATTGCTAGACTAGATAGATATATGGACAGATAGATGTTCATGTATCCAGGTGCACATCTATTGACTACTTGAACTATCTAACATCTAAGGGCAGTCCAGCACTTAGCTGTATTAAAGGTCATCTATGCACATTGTGTCTTTGAAGGAAAGCATTTTAAAAGCTCAGTGTGATGGCTGCTCAGCGGGACTGGCCGGAGGCAGGAAATCAATGCTTCAGATCTGACATCTAAAGACAGAGATTTGAGGGTTTTGATCCCGTCCGAAAAGAGTGTATTATGGAGCAGACATTCATTTAGTGTTAGGAGTTTCACAAAGATGTCTACCTCTACTTACCTCCACCATCTGCACCTGAAGGACCTGAACTTTCTGCTCAATTGCTTCTGCCACTTCAAGAAGTTCACGCTCGTGAGACTCCCTGTTGATTATGAATAACAAAAGCTGATTTCTGTTGACCAGAGGTGAAGGAAACGGAACTGCTTTATATTAAAACCAGGTTACTTTTGTCGATCAAGTTCCTCTTTCTTAATTTTCTCCTCTTGAAGCCATTCTTTGCACATCATTTTAGATGCCGTCATTCTTGCAATGTTTTACTCCAAATGGGAGATATGCTGAAACCAGATGAATGAATAAAGCAAGCCATACAAATCGTTCCATGCCAACATGATTAGACACTGTTCAAAGTATGTAGATGCTTACTTTTTCACACTGTGTGACTGTCTCCTCCTTGGAGTTCTGATGTAATGATATCCAGCTCCTTGCATGTTCCTGCATTGATTTTTCTTTGTTCTTTAATCTTAAGAGCAATTTCCTCTATCTAAAGTGGGAAAATATGAACTGAATCACAGATTTGAGTGAAAATATATCCTGTTTGAAAAAAAAAAAAAAAAAACAAGCTCAGACTACCTCCTTTTCCACAGCATGTTTGCTTTCAGCAAATGCTTTACTCTTCTGAATCATGTTTTCTTTTAGGTCCTGTTGGGCCATTTCCACCTGAACAATTTTGTCCTTCAATGACCGCATCTCACTCTGATTTTCTTTTAACAGCATCTGTATACTAGCTTTGTTTGACAGCTGCCGATTCATCTGGTCAACATCATCTTCATAGTTTCCTTTAATGTTTTCTCTCTCCCTACTGAAATATAATTACAACATGAAGAAGTAAACATGTATTTGATCATATTTGTGTGTAATTTCTGTGGTACCAAACAAAATAATGACTGTTTTGAAACATGTTCCTCAAACACTCCCCTCAACCGCCACTGGTCAGAAAAAAAGATAGTCCTGCACTAAAAAATGTATGGACTTCAGCTTTAATGAGTATGGTGGAAGTTAATGGTACAAATAGCAATGTGAACTACATTTCCCATGATCCCCATGGGTCAACATGCTTGAATACTCACATCAGAACAGCATTTTCTTGTTCAAGGAGTTGTTGCTTGTCGTCCATGGATTTTATATCATCTACTACAGTTTTCAGCTCAGACTGAAGTCGATTCAGCGCTGCAGCATTGCTTTCTCTAGCTGCAGTGACCCAAGCTTCAAAAACAACAACAAACAACTTTAAGAAGTTACCTGAGCAGTTTCCCATCCACCATTATGCTGCAGGTGAGTTGTTGCCAGAGAAGGCCCAATATTTAGACTTTTACCTTATGGATTCAACAGGTTTCCAATGATTTGTAGAGGAACTCACCTGATATTTCACTCCTGATGTCATCCTCTAGGTTCATTGTTCGATGTCAAAGCTTGCTTGTCTCAATCGTTTCAATTTCGAGTTTCTCACGTGCTATTTTTCTAGATGATTCCTAAAGATGATTGCCACAGTGAAATGGGTCATTCCTGTCATGTAGTATAATTTGAATTCTGTATATATCAGAAATGAAGGTACAAAAGCTGTCACTGGGGCGATACCTTTTCAGAAGGTACACTTTTGTACCCATTAGGTTCTAATATGTACACTTTATGTACTAATATGTAGTTTTAAGGTACCAAAATGGACTGTTTAGGTCAGTGGTCTCAAACTCAATTCCTGGAGGGCCACAGCTCTGCAGAGTTTAGCTCCAACCAGCTCCAACTCACACCTGTTTGGAAGCTTCTAGTAACCCTGAAGACCTTGATTAGATGGATCAGGTGTGTTTGATTAGAGTTGGAGCAAAACTGTGGCCCTCCAGGAATTGAGTTTGAGACCAATGGTTTAGGTACAAACATGTACCTTTTGAAAAAGTACTGTTCCAGTGACAGCTTTTGTACCTTCATTTCAGAGAGTTTAACGTGTACTGTTAGCAGGATAGAAAGTGATATTGAAGTTTGAGTGTTTACCAGTTAAATCAGTATTTCCAAGAAAATTGTTTTGTTTGAAGCATTTTGATTAGAGAAAAGAAGATACGAAAAATCACCATAAATAAATTTCCCATTTTTTTTAATGTCAGATAGTATAGTGGATTGCACTTAAAATGGCAACATCCACTCAAATTGAAGTTGTGAAATTATTTGAATTCTCCCCAATGTTGATTTAACTGTAACAGAAGAAACAACTGGACATGATTTTCATCTCTAAAAATTCTGAATTTCATAATTTATACAATATGTAAAGGACATGGTTACATAAAGGACATGAAAATGTAGGCTACTGCGTAACACAAATGACACATTGCTATTCATATTTTACCCCCTTTTTTTGCAACCCACAGTATATCACAGAATCAGTTTTAGATGAAGAATATGATTAAAGTTAATTATATGTAAGTAGGCCTACTAGTAAAATAGGTGGTGACTTGCTTCCTGACTAAATGAAACCCCTTCTTCTCTCAGTTGTTTATCTGTAAGGTGGCAAAGAATTTCACTTCACAGATAGTAAATTTGATAGAATTCATATACAGGTGCATCTCAGAAAATTAGAATATGGCGAAAAAGTTCATTTTTTCTTGTAACTTATTTCAAAAAGTGAAACTTTCATATATTTTAGATTCATTACATGTAAAGTAAAACACTTCAAAAGTTTTTTGTTTTAATTTTGATTATTAGAGCTTACAGCTAATGAAAGTCAAAAATCAGAATCTCAAAATATTAGAATATTTCCCAAGATCAATCAAAAAAGGATTTGCAAAACAGAAAAGTTCAAGTTCTTTAAAGTACGTTCATTTATGCACTCAATACTTGATCGGGGCTCCTTTAGCACAAACTCCAGCATCAGTGAGATGTGGCATGGAAGCGATCAGCCTGTGGCTCTGCTGAGGCACTATTGAGCCTTCAGCTTGTCTGGATTGTTGGATCAACTGTTTCTCATCTTTCTCTTGAAAATATCCCATAGATTCTATATGGGGTTCAGGTCAGGCATGTTCACAGTATCAAGCACAAGCACAGTAATATCATGGTCAGCAAAGCACTTGGAAGTGGTTTTGACACTGTGGGCAGGTGCTGAAGTCCTGCTGGAAAAGGTAATCAGCATCTCCATAAAGCTTGTCAGCAGTTGGAAGCATAAAGTTCTCCAAAATCTCCTGGTAGACGACTGCATTGACTTTGGACTTGATAAAACACAATGGACCAACACCAGCAGACGTCACGGCTCCCCAAATCATCACTGATTTCAGAAACTTCACACTGGACTTCAAGCAGCTTTGATTCTGTGCCTCTCCAGTCTTCCTCCAGACTCCAGACCTTGATTTCCAAATGAAATTAAAAATGTACTTTTATCCGAAAAGAGGACTTTGGACCACTGAGCAACAGTCCAGTTATTTCACTCCTTAACCCAGGTAAGATGCTTCTGACATTGTTTCTGTTTCAGAAGTGGCTTGGTAGCCCTGTTTCTGAAGACGTCTGAGCGTGGTGACTCTTGATGCACTGACTCCAGCTTCAGTCCACTCCTTGTGAAGCTCTCCCATAGTGTCTGAATAAAGCTTTGACAGTATTCTCAGAAAGCTTGCAGTCATCCCTGTTGCTTGATACACATTTTCCCTGCCCAATTTCTTCCTTCCAGTCAACTTTGCATTTTAATATACTTTGATACAGCACTCTGTAAGCAGCCACCCTTTCAGTAATGACCCTCTGTGACTTACCCTCTTGTGGAGGGCATCAGCCAGTCGTCTTTCTGACCATTGCCAAGTCAGCAGTGTTCCCCATTATTGTGGTTTCAAAGAACAAGAGATACCCAGAATTTATACTGTATGGATGGTCATTTATTGAAAGTCAAATGTAAATATTCTAATATTTTGTGATACTGATTTTTGACTTTCATTAGCTGTAAGCTCTAATCATCAAAATTAAAACAAAAAAAAAACTTTTGAAGTGTTACTTTACATGTAATGAATCTAAAATATATGAAAATTTCACTTTTTGAAATAAGTTACAAGAAAAAATGAACTTTTTCACCATATTCTAATTTTCTGAGATGCACCTGTATACTGATAATGACATGGCTCCATTTTGAAATGGGTGTTATTGAAGTATGTGCCACTAGTTGGCGTATGAATTCGTGGTTTCAAAAATAGGCTACAAAGAGAGTTTCTTACCTGACTCGCCTAAATTCTCTAAGGCAGTCCTTACAGCTGGAAAATCCGGCACCAAACAAGCCGCCATATTACTAAATTATTTTATTTTTGACCTAACAAGCGATAGCCAGAAGTTACACGAGTTGAAAACACAGCAGTTTGGCTCGCAGTTCCTCTGTGTACTTAACATGTTGGCATGACGACCGTCACATCTATCTATCTATCTATCTATCTATCTATCTATCTATCTATCTATCTATCTATCTATCTAAATTGTATTTAGAATATTTATTTCTCAAATTTTATTCACATTTTAAAAATCCTATTATTATTATTAGTAGTAGTAGTAGTAGTAGTAGTGTAGGTATTAGTATTATTTTAGTATTTTTTTGTTGTATTTTTATTTTTTATTTTTAGGGCAGTGATATACAACACTTGGCAAGCAGTTTCCAACAAAGTACTTTGTTGCGTTTGTAAAATCCATATATTGTTCTGTCCTTTTAACATCAAACATAGTAATGATTAATGTGGCTTAAACTATGGTTCAATAGTATTTTTTTTATATATATGGATGTGTGAGCTGGTCAGGCTATCAGGCACGGTGTCATCATTGATATGATTGCTAATACCTTGTATTACAGCACTGAAGACAGGAAGTGCTTTGATGGATCACAGAAGCAGCTGAAGCAGTGCTTCTTCTGAGGGCCTGTTTGAACCCGATACCCTTTTGTAATCTTCAGAAACAGTGAAAGGAGAGGAAGTAGTTTGATGTGGTTCACCAATTCTCTGAGAGGGTGTGCTTTTTAAAACGTCCATTAGAGAGCGTTGTTGGTTCTCGTAAAACAGTAGACAGTATCCCAACATCCCTGACTTGAAACGCAATTAGAATGGGCTGGAACTGCAGTGTTGCTATTGATTTCCTTACCACAGCATCTAGAAAATATTGTGTGGATTTTATATTTATTTATTTATTTTTTTACAATATATGGAGTTTCTGTCTCCGTGTATGGCTGTGGATACTGCAATTTGAGTCTTTGAGTTCATACAGTTAGGCCAGAATGCTATCAGGAAAAGTCTATTAAGCGTACATCTGGCATTATAATTGATTTTTACCAGATAATGTTTATATTAGTGCTATTATAACAATCCACAAGCTGCTACCTTTGTCTCTATAGCAAGAAAGGATGATATTTCTCCTGCAAGTCGTGTGAAACGCTTGAAATAATTTGCTTCTGAAAAGATGAGTGATTTGTAATGATCTTCACCTTTCAAACCTAAAAAAGAAGAAACATCGATAATGCTGGTCTGGCTGAATGAGATTGCACTCATTTCTGTCTTTCCCAGTCTGAACTTTAGAGCTCCCTGCCAATGCAGTTGAACTGGGAAGCGGTCCAAGCAGAGTGATTTTAATTGGACGCCGGTTCAGTAGTCGACATACTAGCTGATGTGGGCAGCAGAGTGAAAGGAAAGGGCCGAGGCTCATAGTTTAGGTTCTGATGGGAGCTGCTAACTGTCTGCCGCCTCTTCGCAGCTAGTAGCCTCTTAGGAGAACTTTAACAGGGATCACTGAGGTCTTGAGTAAAGCTCTTTAAAACACAGACTCGTAATAAAGCCTATCTGGTGGAACACATCAACTCTTCCTTTTTGATTCTGACCTCAGGTGCCACAAAAAAGCCTTTAAAGTGCCCCAGCCTATAATTTTTGACAGCTGCAACTGTGGCAAAGTGGACCAGGCCTGCTTCCATCTTGCTTTTTTTTTCTTGGTTTGGGCACATCAACACTTCTCTCAAATTGCAGTCATCCCTCCACATGCTTGTTCAGGTGTGTGTCCTTCCCTTCTGTCCTTGTAGACATCACTGGGGTACCACATCCAGGCCAAAAGTGTTCGGTGTCACACATGGCTGTCTCCTGTGTTGTTTGTAGACAGGCCCATTATGAGGCTTGATTGTGCATAATGGAACAGGTAGCTGTTACACTGTTAAAGCACTTGGCTTTGCTTCAGACCAGGGTCGCGTTACGGTTCACGTGCATAATTTATCTATGATTCAAGGTCAGAAGCTACTGCAATGGTATGACATCTAACATACCGGTATACGTGAAGTGGGTTTAATGTTTCCCATTCCGGAAGTGAGCGCAGAGGATTGTGTTCCAAAATTGCTGCTCTTAATATTATTTTGTGTAAAATCAGCAGTTCCTGGTTGGAAGAGGAAATGGGGAAAAATAGATTACGGTGTAATGGTTGCTTATAATGGGGCTTAATTCTCCGCCTGATAATGTAGCTGGAGGATTAACTCAGTGATGGTACGGTAGGCTGTATTAAAACACATGACTCATATTGCATAATCCTTTTATTCAGTATTGCATATTCTGTCTTTATAAAAGCATTTATATATTCTTGAATCAGCATGCAAACAGTCGCATCTCCTGCTGAAGTGATTTATGAACCAGGGTTTTCTGTAGTTTCTTCTGTAACATTTTGTTACATTCTAAGGTTTTACTGTGACTTTTGATCAATTTAATGTGTCCTAAATTAATTAAAGTGTTAGTTTCTTTAAAAACCCACACTTTTGAATGATAGTGGGTACATGCAGTATATACCAAATAAAATTCTTAAATAACACACTTTGTTCCTCTTCCTGTCATTCCAATTCATATTCCAATTTGACCAGTGGGGCATTCAATTCACATTCATACTTATGGATTGAAACGCAGCCAATTCCTAAATTCAGAATTTTGCCCAGCTTCATTATGCCCAGTGTGCATTGGATTGTAGCTGACACTCCATTATTTGCGACCGATGTGAATAAAAGATTACAACACGACCACGTCTCTGATGCAGACAGTACAGAGAGCAGAGACTGTGCAAGGATCTTGAGCTGTCATTGTTTCCCATCTGCTGTGTTAGGGCGCTGCAGGCAAATTAGAAAACCCTTACCTCTCTGTATAGACTTTCTATACAGCTAGATACTTAATGAGATTGTAGGGAAGGGTTGGTTGTTGAAATCAGACTCTGGGTGAAAGGATGTGTGGAGAGGTTATGTATACTAATTACGAAATCATTACGATAGGAATAATTACACAGAGCTATAGGATGTTTAACACACATGACTTGCAAAGATGTGTTGAGAACACAGAATTGTTTGCCAGTAAACGGTTTACTTCAGTAATTTCTATTGCTCCACAGATGGGATCAAACAATTAGCATAAATGTCAGTGCAGCAGGTGAGCAGGTGTTTTCGTCACTGTACTGTGTGTTTGAGACCTCCTATGGTTCTGTACAGCTCTCAGATGGCAGATTATTCTTAAAAGTGTTTTAAAAGCTGCTGTATGGTTTTAAACCATATTCATTAGACATTTAAAGTGCTTCTTTTATCAAGAACACACAGAACACTTATTCATGCAGCATGTGTATCCACCATATGTTTGAATGTTGATGTTTTAATAGTGTCTGTCTGACGGTTCAAGTTCCTTAATTAATTGCGCACCTGTATCCATCAGCATTTTTTCCTCAGCAAAGCTAAAAAGGTTCGATAATATAGTTAAATTTTTACATTTTCTACAACAGTGCTTTGCACCAGGTTGTAGCTAAACGGTTGCTAGCATGTTTAGGGTTGTTGCTACATAAGAGGTTATTAGAGTGTTTTGGATGATAGTAGATGCTTACTAGTCTAATTCAATATTGTATGTGGTCTCGAGATACAACTCTAGTCTGCCAGAAGTCTTATCAGTTTATAAAGTAATAGCACATCTTGCTACTACAAAGCTGAAGGTATTATTCATATCTTTAGCACAAACAGTGTGAAACCACGATAAAGTGACAAGCAATAAATGCTCTTCCATGTTAATCTGAGTTTTTGTCCCAACCAATTATTACTGCGACAAGCCATGGGGCAGTTCTACTATCGATCTGCTGTTTTTTTATTTATTTATTTATTTATTTATTTATTTTTTCTGTAAAATCCCATTGGTCCAAAATTGTGTTTTTCATAATTGTAATTTAAATAACTTCTGATTCACTGTGATTGTGTCTTGTTAAGCAGCAGTTTTGAATTCGGTGTGGGACGATTGCTTGTTGCTGGAAACAGGCCTGGGGTGTGTTTCCCAAAAGCATTGTTTGCTAATTATGGATGCAAGTTCCTATTGGTAATGACAGAAATTGTGACCTTAGCTGGTTTTAGGAAATGCACCCCTGGTTAGGGCTTTGTTCAAAGTCACCCTATCAATGAATGATTCATACATGATGTATTATTTTATTTTATTATTTTTTTTGACCTTGTATTCCTTAATCAAAATGATATTAACTTGATCTTCCAGTGAAACTGCGGACTTCTGCCTGGTGACATGCAGAATTTCTCCATTAATCTACCTCAGTCCAATCAACAGCTTATGGATAGAACCTCGTCCCCCACCCTACAGTTTCAGTAATGCATTTCACTCAGATGTACATCACAATATGTAAGAAAGGATATATCGCTACTCCCATTTCATCGCAACTGAGTATGAGCAATAGCAATAAGTGTCACTTGCAGCCGTAGTAAAAAAAAATGAGAGTTTTGTGTCTCAGACAGTGTGTGGCATGCATCAGTTAACATGTCAAATTGCTAATTTGTCTCTCATGATTGAACTGCTTCATGTGAAACCATTACACAGTTTGCTTGAGGCTTGATCTTGATTAGCATTTTTCTATCAGGATAGAGAGGTAACCCTTTTAGACTTGTTTATCTGCCTCCATTTCAGATGCATGCCGTGTGCAAATGTGATTCTGGGAAAGTTATACATACACAAGGGCGTCTTTATGACATCAGATACTACAATACTCACGAGTTCCGCTTTCCAACCCGCATTCACCGGGAACGGCTACGCAGGCTGTGCCGTGTGCTACCAGATATGCTGTTCACTTGATGCTTTATTGAGCCTCTTTCTAGAAATGGGGTCTGCATAATGCATGATGTAGTAATAAATACCACACTTCACATAAACTACAGTTTCCTTGCTGAAGAGACACTCTAGACTGTGGGGAACGGAGAGTCATTTTGTCTGTTTGGTGAAAGGGAATGAGAGGTGACGACTGGGGAAAGAGTGGAGTGAGACAGCACGTGAATGAGTGGACAGATTGGGGAGTGAGGGATTGACACAAAGCTTTGTGTGCATTTCAAAACGGCAGAAGCTTGAATGGAAAAGCCCCCTGCTGGTGAGAGAAGCTCCGAAATTGTAATTGGTGCTGGAGGGGGTAGCTGCCAGTGGAACCCAAGCACCAGAGATAATACATCATCATGTCTCTCGCTTGGGTAGCAGAGCTTATGCGTGTAAGAGCCTTTCACCCGACGTCCCTTTTGACCAGATCTAGATCCGTCCCTTCGGCCAAACCTGCACTCACTTAAGTCCGGCTTCACCCTCCAGGACACGAGCACAGAACTTTGACGTATACCACAAAATCACAACTCAATTTCACTCTTAACGAGTTTGTTTGATGGCGCTTTTCGTCACGGTGCACGGACGAGATTTATGAAATGGCTTGTGTAAGTATGGAGTTTGCTGACACTGAGGTTTTGTCTACAGCAGCTAAATCAGACATGTTTTAGGACTTTTTCTGTCAGGACACCCTGTCACCCAGAGGCACAATAAATGACCCGCTTTAGGAAGAGGAAGGAACAAAGTTGCCTTCCTTTTTAAGCACCCTTTATGTGCTCACCTTACCTTGACCACATACTGTGGCGGTCTGATTTGCTGATGTTGGACTCTTCGGTGGCCCCAGATGCACATTTATCACTTTGCAGATGCTCTCCTGTACCTGTTCACAAACAGACCGTTCTGTTGTCCTTAGACTTCCTGTGCTGGAGAACCCTACAAATCAAGGGAGTCTTTGTCCTCAATTTGTGTTGTTTTTTCTCCAGCCTTGTGATAGACAGCAAAATACACCAAATTTTAAGCAGCATGTTAATTTTTCTTGTGGGTAATGCTGTCTCTTTTTGGGAAGGATGTAACAAAGTTGCCCACCCTTTACGTGCTCACTTTTCCTTGACCACGTACTGTGCCGGTCTGATTTGCTGATATTGGACTCTTCGGTGGCCCCAGAAGCACATTCATCACATTGCAGATGCTCTTCTGTACCTGTTCGCAAACCGACTGTTCTGTTGTCCTTAGACTTCCTGTACTGGAGAACCCCACAAATCAAGGGAGTCTTTATCCTTGTCTTGTGTTTATCTGCTTTGGTTTTTCTCCAGCCTTGTGATAGACGGCAAAATACACCAAATTTCAAGCAGCATGTTCATTTTTCTTGTGGATAATGCTTTCTTTTTTTGGAAAGGAAGTAACAAAGTTGTCCGTCCTTTACGTGCTCACCTTTCTGATTTACCGATGTTGGACTCTTCGGTGGCCCCAGATGCACATTCATCACTTTGCAGATGCTCTTCTATACCTGTTCGCAAACTGACCATTATGTTATCCTTAGACTTCCTGTCCTGGAGAACTCTACAAATCAAGGCAATCTTTACCCCCTGACTTGTGTTCATCTGCTTTGGTTTTTCTCCAGCCTTTTGATGGACAGCAAAGTAAAGCGCCATTTTAATGTCTGCTTGCAGGTAACGCAAAATCAGCCCCAATTGATTTTCTTTCCTTCTGATAGCAGACCTTGAATACACCTGGTTGTCAGCGCTCCACTAACAATGGTCGAATAACTGGCGAGACAGCACATGGGCCATAATCGATGTCTTACACTTCTGTGCCTGCACAACCGAAAGCCTGTTACAAGCAAACAATGGCGCTCTGAGGGAAACGCTTGGGCCGTCAAAAGTGAACTGTCAAGCTAGTTGTCCTCAGGAGCGTAGCCATAACAGTTCTGTCAAGTCTAATCCTGTTTGTGTTTACCTGTTATACAGCCAAGTGTGCAGCTGCTGTCTGATTGCGCTAATAGCCTCACAGAACGACTGCGTAGCCTGAGAGACCGAAGGAGAATGAGAGAGTGATTGTGTTCGAAAGGGAGGCAGAGGGTTTAGAGGGAGGAAGAGAAAGCAGATCAAATCCTGTTCGTTTAAAGCCTCTGCACACGTTCTTACATTCGGTCCACTGCGTGCAGTTAAAAATCGATCGTCTACCTGATTCCAGCCCTACAAATCCGCCTAAAATGAATTCCTTTTGTCATTCTCAGAGTTGCCATTTTGTGTTGAAAAGAGATGAAGAAAATAATTGTTCACATATAGCGTTTTTCTGTGAGAGTTTCAACCGTGATGTGCTTGAAATGAAAGGTTTAACAGAAACTAATGGCCTTGATATGCCTCCCTGTCGTTTTATTACATTTGTCGCAACGGTATGTGAAAAGTAACTGTATGGGCCTGTTTTCAAAGGAACAAGCACATTGTTCTCCCCATGGAGGCTGGATTGTTAGTTGAGAAGATAATGCATTGGCTTGAACTGTGTTTTGAGGAGTCAAAAATGTCATGTTTTTAAGATTTTTTTTTTTGAATTGATCAATAGTGGCAGAATATGGCAGAATCTGCCACATTTGATCAATTTAATGCATCCTTGCTGAGAAAAAAAAATATACACATACACATTCACATACACATACACACTTATATACATACACTCAGAACTGGGTAGTAACTGATTACATGTAATCTGGATTACATAATCAGATTCCAAAAAAATTAAGTACTTGTAATTAGATTAATTTACGTTTTAAAATGCTTGTAATCAGACTACAGTTACTTTTATTGATTACTTAATTGCATATATTCATACAATAGTAATAAATTATTCATAATTGATTAATTCTCCCTAATTCTTTTTCATCTTTTAAAATTTCCTTTCTAAAATTCCTACATGACATGCAGGTAAACAAAATATTTAATTTTTTAGTGTTTTATTTTTTAAGTGTTTGTAAGTGTTTTATTTTGATTGATATTTTGAAATATATATATTTACTTTTTACATTTTTATGACTTAATTGTTAGCTTTTCATTTAACTCACAAACCCCCTGCAGTTCCTTCATGAACCCGAGTTTACCATAATGTAATGCTTAATTCTCTTTATGTTGGTAATAACAAATGGAATATATTTCCTTTGCATTTTAATATTAATATGGTGGAATATTATCCTATTTAAATCAATGTGATAAGTTACATTAAAAGGAATCTAAAAGTAATCAAATAGTGGTCTGATTATATTACCTAAAATGTGTAATGTAATGGATTGTTACTAACTACTATTTTTGTCATGTAATTTGGAAGCAGTAACAGACTACAATTTGTAATTAACCTACCCAGTTCTGTGTATAGATATATGTGTGTGTGTGTGTATATATATATAAATTGTGCACCATATTTTAAATTCTCTTCTCACATGGTCTCTTTAAGCGGGTGATTTTTGTTTAAGTGGGTGATTCTTGGCCAGAATGAGCTTCAAATTGGACCAAACTTTATGCTGCACGTCAAAAGTCTAACATACATATACATAATTGTTTTTACATAATTTATTGCACTTTGTTACAATTTATCTAACGTTCTTGCAATTAACACAATCCAGATGTTTAATTAGATGGTTAACTGTAAAATCTCTACATTTGCAGTTACAGTAAATGGAGATGAGTTTCCCTCTTCTAAGATTAATTAACCATCTCTCTTTATCACAGCTGATCCAATGTGCAAAAATGAATCAGAATTGCAGGTGTGCATGGGTACAATTGCAGAGCATCAGCAGTTTTTGTAGACCTTAGCAATTGGATTTAGTTGCTATTTGCATGATGATCATCTGGTAGAAGTGTCTGTGAATTCACCAGATCTTGCATAAAGTAATGTTCGTTGTAATTGGGCCTATACATTTTCAGATCATTCTTCCTGAAACATTTCTCAAACCTGCTTAACTGGGTTTGTGTTGGCTGCTGTTTCCTCTCTTGGTTATGGAGTAGGATTTTATTAGATTTTTCCCTCATAAGGTCCTCACCAGTGCAGCGTTAGATTTAAAACCTTTCTCCGAGTGTCTCCAAAGACCCAACTGGAGGAGAATATGTCGATGGAAATGCTCAGTGCACACGAAATAAAGGATGTACTCTTACAATTTTTTTTGGCAGTGTATTCAAAGTCCCTCAGGCAGGTCAGTTCACTCTGTGGCTAGATTGGTAACACCTCCGGGCAAGTGTTTTCTATGTAGGTTTGGTCGTACAAGTACAGCTCCTATATACTTGAATTGAGAAAGATGGAAATCTATAAAACAGTTTGTCGAGAACGTGTTTCAAGAACATTTCAGATTTTACTTTTTGAGCTCAAGTGATGTTACATGCACAGTTAGTACAATTTCTCCACCCAAAATCTCACATTTGGTCTCAATCTCAATCACTGATATTTTCTTCATTAGCAAATCAATACCTTTAACGTGGACATCTGTGGGACATAGAATCTGAGGTGGGTCTTATTTCTCATAAGAAGAAACAGTGATTAGAACCTTTAATCTATGTAGCACTTTTTTTTGTCTTTGCTTCTGTCCAACTTGGCTGGGTTAAATCATCCTTTTGCCAGCAAGAACAGAGTCATGCACTCCATGGAGATCATAGTTAACCTGGAGAAACATTGGCCTCTCTGTTTACCCAACCATAGCAATTCTATTTACAAAGGTGCCCAGAGTAATAGTGAGCCGGTGCACGGGTCCTCTATTGGATTTAAAACATCTCAGCTGTTTGTGCCAGACTAAAGCTGGACTGGATTTTGTGTTCTCAAGAATAGATTTGAATACGGTAATGCTATGGATTTTTGGTGCTTGGTAGTGCCATGGTAGCCTTTTGAAGTATCATTTAATAATGTGGTAATTATTCAGTGCCATGCATATTTCAAAATACCTTCTGATGCCACCATCAATTTTTTTTTTTTGGAAGGGCCACTTGCACAGACTCTGACAGACAAAATTAGCTATTACTCAAGTTAAATATTTATTGGTGGTTACATATGAAAGCATATTTATCACTGCCAGTGCAGTCTGTAACGACCCTCATCCATTAACTTCTTCAGGGTGTAGTTTCCTACACTGATTTAGAATACTGATATTCATATGTAATATGAGCAGACTCAGTTTAAAGGTAATTCTACCACATGGGGGCAGAAGAACATTAATTAATAGTTTGTATTGTGTGTGATGTTGGAAAGCTTTAGGGATTTTTTTTTTTTTCTTTGAGATCCAGTTTTCCAAAGAAGGGAACCTCCACGTTATCTGCAGCACAGCATTATGGGATCTTGTACAATGACCATCATTAATTCCAGTAAATATAAGCAATTTTGCATATTTAACGTGACAAGAAAGACTTTTTGGAATTTATTTGCCCTAAAAAATGTTGTATTTTATTAAAAATTACATCCTCACTCTGTTTTTTTTTTTGTGTGTATAAATTTAGATTATTTAATCAGGGTTGTACCAAATGTATATGTGACCCTGGCGCACAAAACCAGTCATAAGTAGCACGGGTATATTTGTAGCAATAGCCAAAAATACATTGTATGGGTCAAAATTATCCATTTTTTCTTTTATACCAAAAATCATTAGGATATTAAGTAAAGATCATGTTCCATGAAGATATCTGGTAAATTTTGTACCGTAAACACATCAAAACTTAATTTTTGATTAGTAATATGCATTGCTAAGAACTTCATCTGGACAATTTTAAAGGCGATTTTCTCAATATTTAGATTTTTTTGCACCCTCAGATTCCAGATTTTCAAATAGTTGTATCTCGGCCAAATATTGTCCTATCCTAACAAACCATACATCAATGGAAAGCTTATTTATTCAGCTTTCATGTGATGTATAAATCTCAATTTCAAAAAAATTGACCATTATGACTGGTTTTGTGGTCCAGGGTCACATATATTCAAAAGTGAAGCAAAAGATGCATTTTATACATTTTCTTAAATCTGTTAATTTACAGTTAATCACTTAATTTACCACATTATGTAGCTTCCTTTGCATAACAAACCATTTAGGTAACACCTTAGTATAGGGACCAATTCTCACTTTTAACAAGCTGCTTATTAGCAATCCTATTATTAACATATTGGCTGTTTATTAGTGCTTATAAAGCACATATTCTGCATGACCATATGCCTAATCCTACCCAATACCTCAGTTTAACAACTACCTTACTATTAATAAGCAACAAATTAGGAGATTATTGAGGCAAAAGTCATAGTTAATGGTTTGTTAACAGCAAGAATTGGACCTTAAAATAAAGTGTGCCTGGGAATAACAATATACAACAACAAATAACAATGTGTACGAAATTAATTCTGGCAGTATCTGTTGTGGTGCTTAAGGAGGTACAATATAACAATCTTAAAAGTTGTGATTTTTGCCAGTGGCGTTTTGTACATACACTATATTGCCAAAAGTATTGGGTTGCCCCTTCTAATGAACAGGTTTGACTACTTTAGTAATTTCCATGAGTATAAATCTTAATGTTTAAGCATATAATGATATTCTAGGGAATTGTGTGCTTCTAATTTTATAGCAAAGGTTTGGACAGGACCATTTTCTATTCTAACATGACAATGCCTCTGTGTATAAGGTAAGGTTCAAAAATAAAATGATTGATTCAGTCAGTGTGGAAGAACTTGACTGTTCTGCATAAAACCAAGTCCTAATCCCAGTTTAACACCTCTGGTGTGACTGTAAATGCAGACCTGGAGCCAAAAACTCATCACCAAACACCAATGACTTGTACATATGGGTACAGTCATTTTAGACACTTCCAAAACTGTTGCAACAGAGATGGAAATACAATTTTTAAATACATGAATTATGTTCCCATTGTTGTTGCCACAGATTAGGAAGTGCATTTTTCTGTTCTAAAGAAGGGGCTGTCCCAATACTTTTGTCTATATAGTGTATGTACAAGTCATTGGTGTTTGGTGATGAGTTGCTATAATATTAGAAGCACACAATTTCCTAGAATATCATTATATGCTTTAACATTAAGATTTGTACTCATAGAAATTACTAAAGTAGTCAAACCTGTTCATTAGCAGCGGGTGACCCAATACTTTTGGCAATATAGTGTATGAACAAAACATCTGACAGGCAGCATTAGCATCTGCTAAAATGATGTTTATCTAATGATGTTTATCTATGTGATGTTTATCCTGTTGTCACGGCCGATATGTGTTTTACACGTATGCAAAGTGATGTGGTATCATTTATAAGAGTTGCCGACAGGGAGATCCATCAGGCCGCATGACATGATGGAAGCAGAAAGGTGTCATAATCCATTTACAGAGTGTGAGTCAGGGATGTAAAGGCTGTCCGTGTTCTTAAATGAGAATCTGGTAACCAGTACAAGGTAATCATGTTGTCTTCCACTGATTTTTATTGTGGGTTATTGAAGTTAATGCTGTCAGTTACACTTTAGTGTAGGGGCTAATTCTCACTATTAAATATTTGCTTGTTAGCATGCCTATTATTAACATATTCGCTGTTTATTAGTACTTATAAAGCACATATTCTGTATGACCATATTTTAAATCCCTAATACCTAAATTTAACTACATTACTAACTATTAATAAGCAGCAAGTTAGGAGTTTATTGAGGAAAAAGTTAGTTAATGGTTTGTTAATAGCAAGAATTGGCCCTTAAAATAAAGTGTGACCATGACGTCTAATATATAGATGCTTTTTATGTTTATAATGAATGTTTACTTTATTTTATTTATTTGTTTTTATTTTTTTTTAATCATATATTTTTTTTTTCAAATGTATTTCTTTTTATTTATTTAGATTTATATTATAGTTTTTTAAAAAAATTATTTTATTATATAACTAATTTTGTATTTTGCAGTTTAATAAATAATTTGTGTTACATTTAATGGTCTCAGAGTTTTGGACCACACTGTACTTGATACAAAAAGTGTCAAAGTGCAATAATTGTTGTTACTATGTGATTATGTCTCTTTAATTCTGCTATACTAATTTTTACATGTATTTTTTAGCCTATTATATCATATTCCTTTTAATAATTTTTAAATGTTTAGTGTCTGTAAAATTAAAAAAAAGGTTTTTTAAAAGACGTCTCTTGTGCTCACCAAGGCTGTATCTATTCAATCAAAAAATGGTCATATTGTGAAATATTTTTACAATTTAAAATAACAATGAATGGATCCTTTAATTAAGTGAAAACAGTAAGACTGATAATAATAGCTCACCTCTTCTCAACCAGCCTCACAATTCAGTATCGTTCATCCTTGAAGTATCATTGTCATTGCACAAACAGTACTATAGTGTCTTCATGAAAGTTTTGTTTTTTACTTTGAGTTGAATGGTTTTGATGCTGCTGTGTGCTGATGTTCTTGCTGTACTGATGCTGAGGTGACTCCAGTATCTGACTTTTCATGTCATCTGAGTCCCTGAGCTTCATCTTGGCCTCCAGCTGTGCTGACGGTGGCCTGTGGTTAAAAGCCTGGCCTGCCAGCGCTGAATAATGAATAGGTAATACGGTGAGCTTCCTGTCAGCGAACACCTGTGTTGAGCCTGGGTGATGCCACCCTGTCACTCTGAGCAAGATGTCTGCTGGCCAGTATGATTTACTTTTACACTTATGGCTGTAGGATAGAAGCGGCTGTGTGTATTTGTGTGTGAGGAGGACACAAACTTTTGACCATAACTGCCAACCTCCTGCTGGCTGAACATGTGGCAAACGGTTCACCATCTCAGCATATGTCTAATAAGTTTATTTTGTTAATACTTTTAGTAACACTTTAGATTAGGAAACACTATTTACTATTAAAGAGATTTCTTTCAATAAACTCCAAATTACTGCTTTTTTGATAGTAAGTTAGTTTAGGTATTGGATAGGAATAGGGGATCTAGAATATGATTATGCAGAATAAGGCATAAATACTTGCTTCATAACTACTAATAAAAGCCAATATGCTATAATATGCATGCTAATAAGCAACTAGTTAAGAGTGAATAGTATTCCATGATCACTTTTCATTTTACTTCTAATCCAGTATTGATTTTGACTTAATTCTTAATTTTTTATTGCTTGTAATCATCCATCGTTATGGACGGCATGGCACAACGTATGCACTGGGGTCCGAAAGTCTCATAGTCGCCGATATTGAAAATTCCATTCATACCTGGAAATAAACACATTGTTGGGTTAAGAAAAGAAGAAGAAGAAGAA
>JAFVLL020017053.1:0-24200 GCA_021397915.2 Tor tambroides
TTTGCAACTTTAGGGATCTTATCTATGCACAATCAGCTTGTAACACTCCAAAGAGAAAGGAAAACTTGAAATCGCATCATATGACCCCTTTAACATCTGAAGTGAAATGTTGTGTCTTGGATGGCCTGGTGATGAGTACATTTTCAGCAACATTTCATTTTTGGGTGAAATTTTCCTTTCAATCCCCATTCAACCAAACAAAAAGGCAAAATCCATATTCTAAAATCATTAAAGAAAGAGTAACAGTTATGTTTTATGTTTAACACTTAATTTACAGTGAGCGAGGCTTGAATGTTACTGTAGCACAGAGGTTTACAACTATTAACATATAGGTTAACATCTTTCATTTTAGCTTAGTCTTCGTTTTTTATCAATGATGCATTTCAGAGGGTAACAGCTGGCTGTGTGACGGCCACATGCTAAATAATTCACACTTATAAATATTGCACATTCACACTCGGATAAAATCTCACCCGAGATATCTTTTTGGGTTCAGGGCACTCAGAGTTCAGGTGGCTCGGCCAGTCCAATAATACACTTTATGGGACTACTGAGACACAGCAAGTTAAATACATATTGTGAGTGCACTATTGTAAGGTAGGTTTTCATCGTATTTATGTTCATTTTATCGTATTTATGCATCATTTTTGCTCATTTGTGTGCAGTACTGAATGTGGAAGTATAAAGTATGTGTGGAAAATGTATTGTACTTAATGTAATTTTTTTAAGATTGGTTGATGCTGATGTCTTCATTTGCTACCAAGTGGAAAGAGTATGACATTTTGTAAACTGATGCGACGTGCAGCACAGATTGTGAGCAAAAATTATTAGCTTTGTTCACGTACTGTATGATGGTAACATTTCTGTTGCAAAATTTGTTATCTTGGATATCTGGTGAAACTTTTTTTTTTTCTGGTCAATTGATAGATCATTCTTTGTTTGAAAAAAAAAATACACAATAGAATGCAGCAGTAATAACGTCAAAATTTTGTCTTTGAATATCACAATAGCCAGTTAATGTGTCTATATATAGAATGTAGAATGTGTATATATATATATATATATATATATATATATACGTAGAATATTTAATTTTAAAAATAAAATATGACACGTATAACAGAAATTATGAAATTTAGAAAGTGCAAAAGTGTAATTCTAGTCATTCAATAAAACCAAATATTTTGTGACTGTGAAAAGTGTAGTGTATATTTGTTTACAGTCATGCACTTTTTTTGAAACTCATTGTGTTAACTTTAACACCAGTACCATATAAAGTGTGTGTACCTCTGACATTGAATAAGGAATGATCTAGTTATGACACTCTAATCTTTGCCATACAAACGAAAGGCCTCTGTTACAGGTGAGACTGTGAAGCGTTACTGATGACTATTTGTGCAACAAATGCAGCTGTGCTGCTTCAGAATTTGATTTTTTTTTTTATGGCTGCTTGGGAGTTTCTGCTTATTACATTATACTCGCACTAAAAGTACTAAGACATTTTCATAAAAGTAAAAAGATTAGTATAAAAGATTTTATATTAAGTTCTAATGTTGTGAAAAACAGTACAAATCCAGTTTACCACATCTGGCTTGCTGCTTTCTAGTTGTTATTTTTAGTGATAATTTACCAGCTAGACATGATGAATCATATTACATGAATATAAGTGTACTAAAACATGAGTATAAGTGAATAAAAGTACTAATTTGTACCATTTAGGTACTAATATGTACCTTAAAGTTAATGAAATACACCCTTTAGGGATAAATAAGGTGCACATATGTACCTTTTGAAAGGGTCCAAGTGACAGATTTTTTTTTTTTTTTTCTGAGAATGTATACTTGTGATATCTCAACCTGGACCCAAAGCAACATCTTATAATATAAAGAGTTTAGTGCATCAGTGCTAAATAATTAAACAACCACAATATTTACATTATGATCACAAATTCCAAAAATGACAGCCATGACAGTAGTATCACATAACCAGACTTTAGAAGTCTGGTCCACATTGCAGTTTTTTCTGGCCAGTAATCACTCAGTTAGATAATCTGTCCTGTTAGTGTGAATTAAAGTTTTGTTTTTTTTGTTTTTTTTTAATGCGCAGTTTATAGACTGCTTTAAATAGTTGATATCACAATAACAGACAGAAAAGTACAGAAAAACAGCAGATAACCAGACTAACTTGCAAAGTGGACAAAAACTGTCAATAGTCTGGCTCTGTCTGACTACCACTTTCAGAACTTTGACATGAGCTCATGATCAAAAACATTTCGCCTGTAATCCATAAACAACATGGAACCCCCCCCCCCCAAAAAAAACCAAACAAAACAATGTAATTAAGGCACAAGGTGGTTCTTTGGTCTTCTCCACAAAAGAAACATGGCTAAAAGCTTACTGTTCACTTGGGCAAATCTGCAATGTAAAAATGGCATTATAATATGACAAACTATTAAAGGTGTAACAGGAGGAGAGAAATTACCAACCTCTGAATAAGGAGGCGGCGGCTGGAGACGGAACTGCTGAATGCAAGAGAATGCTGAGCCATCTAGCAGCCAGTCTGGTTGTGACTGGAAGGCTGAAGTCCTGTGCTCCTCAAACTGTTCCTCTGACACAACCTCTGCATAGCTTGGAGGGGCTGTCAGGAAATATTACCATGATTAAAATCAAAGATGAAAATAAGTATATACACACATATAACAAACACCGTATGCCGCAATCATACACTTTATTAATGATTTGACATAGAAGCTGAATTCACTGCCTCAAATCCACACCATACCTTCAGCTATGTTTGGAAGGGTAAATGTGGGGTATAACAAGCTCATGTTCACAATGGAACGACTGGTAATGTCAAGAACTTTGGTACCGATCACCACTGGAAACTGCACTTCTAGATTTTTAGTACCTGGTATCTGAACAATAACCTTGAACAAAGAAACAACAAAGATACAACCATTCACATAAGGGAGTTTTATACATGTAGCTTGTTAAAAATTAGCATTTGATGTCAGTAAATCAACATTTTCCATAACTATACTATGTTTGTCAGAAAATAAAGCCTTGTGGCATTATGGATAATAAAAAAAGAAATCAATCAAATAATCATCATAAAATTTTTACTCATTGCAAGTAAGTATTCCACTCTCAGAATGTCTGAATTCAGAATGGAGGGAGAAACTGGAGTGTCAGGTGGCACTACATTTCCTCTAGAACTGGCAACCACCTGTTTGACGCTTTTTGTTTTACCCTTGGCTGTATAAGTCTGTATCTGGTACATCACTGCTTTTGGCACAACTAGACGAGATGAACGGTTCTCAATCAGAGCACAGATTGGGATTGATTCTCCTGGAGAAGAGATGAAAAGTAGTGTGTCACAAGACGAAAAGCAAATTATGTCAAATAACATACTTTTACAGCAGCAGATAATAAGAAAATTGCTAAGCAGCCATATCTACCTTCATAAAATTCTGAGGAATCATAAGTTTACCCAGATTAAAAACACGGTTTAAAAGTTTGGGGTTGTTAAAATATTTTTTTCTTTCTGTAATAAATAAATTTTCCTATTACTTATGAAAGGTATTTTAGGTTACCAAAAATCTCAGAATAAAGAAGAATATTTAAAATATTCACATACTATCATCCTGACACACCCAGAAAGCTCATAAAAATATAACTACTTTCCCTTACCACTGCAATAACCTTGTCGGCCTAGGCTGACAGTCAGTGAGATGGGACCAGAAGCAAAGATCCAGCAGCCAATCATCTTCTTACAGGTTTGTGACACTGGAGACTGTAACAGCAAATCTGAGTCAGAGGTCAGGAGGAAGTTCTCTAATGCAGTTCTTCTTTGCTTCAGATTCTGACACCTTGATGTTCATCGTAAAGTAATTCACCTAATTATTTTGCCCTTCTATCTATGCACAATTATATGATTAGTTCGTTTTACCATTGTTTATCTCCAGCTCTGACTCCAGTTCAGAACAACTGAATATTTGGCCAGTTGAGGGCAACATTAATGTTCCAAGTACTTTTATTTAGTGTCAGTGTTGTAATATACAAATTCAAGTACAAACGAAAATAGCATTTACAATGCAACTTCCTGTCAAGGTATGGAATAACCTCCTCTATGCAACCTGTTGAGAGTTCATGATCACTAGTCCCACCATTTACCATCACATCCCATCATTACAGGCCACACACTGGATTCAATGAGGAAACTGTTCAAAAAATGCTTTATAGAGTATAGTCTATGTGTGTATAATATGAGCTACATCCACAGTGTTGGCTTTGTCATGTGACTTACAACATCAACTGTGTTACTTTACTGCCATTCATAGGAGAGTAAGTTATGCATTCACACTTGTTCTTCCAAATACGTTTCACCTACTATTTTATGAACACCAGGAATTCAGACATACTACTCAATTCATATACTGTTTTATACTTACTATGTAGTAAAATAAGCATATTAAGATGTAAGGTTCAAGAAGGTAGCCCTTCAGAAGCAAAATGTGGAAATGAGTATGTGTGGGAAAACAGAAGGCGTTTTTGACATATGATTAATGTTGGCACATTGACATCAATATGACTGATGATGCAAAGTTCTCTGCAAACACAGTGACTATCATGGAATGGCCTTTTTAAAACTGCCTGCACCATGTAGTAAACACAGCCATGTTTTCCAGAGAAAGAAGAAACCAAAGGACTAGGAGACAATAAAAAAAAATCAGTGCTCTGAATAAGAGGAACACAAGATTTTATTTTTAGAGTGAGAACTGCAATTAATACAACATACTGTAATCTTTACAGCCTTTATGTTAGGCCTTAACACAATCTAAATTCTCAGTCTAAAACAATCTAAAATATAATATATATTACTAGGGCAGCGCTGTGTAGAAAGCCCTCAGGAAGCAAATCTGAATTGACCAAGGGCGCCCTGCATCCTCACTGCAGAACACAAGATCCAGGGGGCGAGGTTAGATCCAGATCCAACTCCTCCCACCTTACACATCCCGAAACCTACCCTTCTCCACCCCCTGATGCCTAAACCCAGCCCATCTCCACCCCTAAACCTACCAATCTCCACCCCCTAGATGTGGATCCAACCCCGCTCCCTGGATCTTTGTTCTGCAGTGAGGGGCTATTGCTGCATCCTCTGAATTGGGCCCAGTCCTGTGCTTGGGATGGCCCTACTTAATATGCTAAAAATCAAACATTTGAACTTACCTTTGAGGTAGTTGCAGATCAAAAGGGATCTCATATGTGCCACTATCAAGGATGAGGTATTGGGGACCTGATCAGATATAAATAAATCAAATTGTACTGCAATAATTAATGGGTTTGAAGGCATTCAACCTATGACACTTCAATCATCACAAATATTAATGAATAAAAGATGTTCTGCTTACATTGCTGACCTACCTGTTGCAACAAGTGTCTTGGATAAAGAGAGGCATTTCTTCTCTTCGGAACAGCGGGATCGTTTATGCATCCAACTCACCTGAGCATATCCCTTGAGTAATACGTTTATGGTTTTGACTGTGGTGGCTTCCGAGAGTTTGAGAGAAACATGTCCAGACTACTTCACCAGAGCAGTAAACAACTCTCTGCTTGTTGTCAAGAATCACATCCAGTGATTTTACTTCAATATGTGTCATATTGGTTTCTGGAAAGTAAATACGTTGTTTGCCTCGTTGCAATCGTGAATTACACACACAGACACAGACACAGACACACACACACACACACACACACACACACACACACACACACACACACACACACACACACACAGAGACCAAACAGAAGGTTTATCTAATCTCATGTCCAACATTTCTGACTCGCCTGCTGTTTAGGTGATACTTTGGTTTAAAACAAATTACATTAAGTTGTTTGCCAAAGTCAACAAAACTTTATGAAGACGCATCAACAATATCTAACCATGTTTAAAATACGCCACACAAATTAATAAACATTAGATAATTACTTTTCACGATGCTGCAGGCAGCAGCACTCCCTCCATACAATATGTGACTCAGGTTGTTTGCAGGCCACGCCCAGTGTTTATGTATGTCTTTCAGGCACTATCCCCTTCCATCTGGATGTTACTGGAATTCCATTAACTTTACAGTACAGAAACAGACAATCTAAAACATAAGGTAATAAAGGTTGGAGTTAAATAAAAGTAACCCCTCTCAAAAAAAAAAAAAAAAAAAAGATTATTCGTTATTTTTTTATATTATTTAATAAATCTAATATTATAAATTATTACATATTACATTTAGATAATAAAGTACATTTAGATAAAAAATATTGAATATTTTTATGAACCGAATCCTCTCAAAAACATGCATATGAAATGAATTAGGCCAGCAGCACCGCCTATACTTTGTTTTGATTGGTCAGTTTCTGACTCACAACCAATCAGATTGCTTGCTTTGGAGTTCATGCAGCCAAACAGTTCGCTAGTTCCTAGATGAATCTGGAAAGCTGTTGTACTCTTCAGAGAGGCGTTCTGACCGCTAGAAACTTACAAAGAACTTTCCACAGAATTAATGAAAGGTTTGTTATTATGTCTCCATTTGTTCACAACACAGAAGTATATTTATTTAGCTACATTGTCTTTACGTAATAAATACACTATGTTTGTAACTGTACTCATGTCCACCACTTTCTGTAAAGGTATTCATCACAAAGGAACAGAAGTTTCTGATGTATGCCAATCTTTTTGGGCACTGGCTTCACTTACAATGAAGTACCATGGTATGTATGTTACTGATATACAGTAATATACAGTGTTACTGATAAACATCCATGAATACAAGAGCAAAAATATATGTACATAGTTTTTAAAGTGACATGGATTAATTTGTTGGGATTAAAGACTTTCCAGTTGAGATCCAGGTAGCAAATAACACTCATTTTTGTACTGACAGGATAAGGTGTTTTTTCTGTAATCTGTTAAGACCACCTCAACTCTCATACATACCTTGGATCAGCAAACATCCAAGTGTATCCAAACAGCAAAGTGTCTTCTCTTTATCACCACCCAATGGTGAGTATGCAAACCTACAAGACACTGTCTGCTGCATTATGTTCTCACTACAGTATTAAACCATACAGCCATATATTCTCAAAAAAGTTAGAAATACATCTTACAATAATGAAAGGAATCCAGAGGTTTTTTTTTCCAGCTTCATAATCCAAGCGTTTCTTTCCAGGTGCATCACGAAAGATATTGCTTACTTATAGCCATATGAGATCATATTAATTTGCTAAGTCAACAAATACATTGAAAGCAGGACCGTTAAACCTATTCATAGTGATGGCACAAGAGAACTGCGCCGAATGCGGTAGAAAGCAGTTACTGTTAGATGTACTGCATTGTTTAATAGGATTATTCAGCATGAGCGGAAAAGGGAGGTCAGTATCAGGTCATTGCATGCAATAATCTCAGTTACAGGCGCCATCAGTACAGAAAATGTGAGGGTTTGCAGCTTACCTAGAGTGTATGCGAGTTGTGTGTGTGTGTGTGTGTGGTGCGTGGACTGCTGCAATCTCCCCTGTGGGCTAATAGATTCGAGATGACATGTTCTCCGCTTCCATGCTGAATGTTCAGTGAACTTTCTGGCACAGAGGCTGCCTCTAAAGTGGGTTCAACCAGAGGTTAATATAAACAAACAGCAGAAAATGGAGAGCCAGGGATTATTAAATGTTAGGATGACTGACAAATCCCTCATTGCCATTAGCCCCTGGCCTTCACCTATGCCCCGCTTTCCAAAAAATACTGTACCGTGGCTCGACAATTTTCTTTCTTTCTTTTTTTTTTTTTTGACAGTGGCGTGTTTAGTGCCAGCCATTGGGGGCTGAGAATTTGTAATATGTGGTCAGACTGTGAGTCACTTGAACAGAGAAAGCTTTTGCCAAAATGTCCCGTCGCTACGGATGAAAGATTGTGTGCACATATTTTAATGAGTTTATAAATATAAAGTGTTGGGAGGTGTTTATGACAACCGATGTGACCATCATCTAGCACATCATTTCTTGATGTAACTATTTTCATTATGAATTATATTTAGTAAGCATCCCTGCACTTGACAGATTATTATTAATATATTTTTTTCTGTGTTTGACGGTATCATATATTTTGGGTTCAGGGTACTAAACAATTATAAATGTGAATATAACTATTTAAAATGATGTTGCAATGAGGGCAGTTCTTGATCTAAAATATTTTGAAGTATGATCAGGATGTGTAAAATGTTTATTTATTCTCAACATTTTTATTATTATTTTTATAAAAAATAGATTTGATCATACATAATCAGCTTAAAACAGCCCTTGTTTATTTGAAAATGTAGTCTTTCAAGTAAATTATCTTTTTCAAGTAAATAAAGATCAGAAAGGGAAAAGAGGGATAGATTCAGAGCAAGAATAAGTGCAGGCTGAAAATTAGTTTGTACATATCTGAACATAAATATTTAGATATTGTATATATTTGTGATACTAATACATGAATGAATTTGTAATCTTTCTTTGAATATGCTTTGTTTTAAAGTCCTTTTTTCAATGTATTAGAAAATCACATGCACTGCCCTCTTGTGGATAAGAAATTAAATTGCAAGCAGTATAAAAAATTGGACCTTTCTTACTTTTTTGATGTAGCAGACAAACCTCACCATCCACCATCATCATTTGCAGCCTGAATTAATAAAATAGCAAGAGTTTAGTCTGTTATCTACAGCTGGGTAAACTTTAGTTGCAGCTCCAGTTTGACAGATTGTGTATGGAACATGATTGTGTGTTCTTTTCCCAGTTAACAATATCTGCAGTGCTCCTTTGAAATTTCTGCTCATATGGAAAGAGTTAATTCAGGGATGTGAATTGTCCCTGTCCGAGCAGCTGAAATTTATCACTGCCAGCGCCAATGTGCAAATTTTGTGATGTCGGCAGTGCATTGTTAACAGTGATTGTCATCTAATTAAATCGTGGCTCGTCACAAGAGATGCTTTTTATGCTGAGATAAGCATTGGGAGTCTACTCAAGCGTTCCCAAGATCAATAAAGATGTTCCCTTCTGGATTACGAATAGTCTGAGGGTTACGTGGGGCAGAGGAATTAATTAGGAAAGAATTCTTATATCCCCCCATAGACACACTTTCATAGTTGGGTAGTTGAGGTGGGAAGAAGGGTGTTTAAATGGTTTGATATCAGCTTTCACTCTGCTTTAATGCAAATGTTTAAGAGAAAGCATCAGGAAAACTTTTTAATCCTAATCCATCTCAAAGCAAATTAAAAAGCAAAACTAAAATTATGTGTCCTGCATGTGTTTTGTTATCCATGCTTTCAGCCCACAATCTACTCAAAGGATATTTATATGATTAGGATTTTATATAAATATACAATTATATTAATCCTATTTAAATGTATTGTCTAAATATATATATATATATATATATATACACACACACACATATACTGTATACACACACACACACACACACACACACACATACATATACTGTATACGCACACACACATACATATATATATATATATATATATACACAAATACATATAATAGTTACAGTAGTAAGTAATATAATTTATTATTTTTTACTTTTTACATTATTAAAACATACATATGTGACCCTGGACCACAAAACCAGTCATAAGGGTCAGTTTTTCGAAATTGAGATTTCTACATCATCTGAAAGCTGAATAAATAAGCTCTATATAAATCATCTATTTGGCCGAAATACAACTATTTGAAAATCTGGAATCTGAGGGTGCAATAAAATCAAAATACAAATCAAAGTTGTCCTAAGCAATGCATATTACTAATCAAAAATTAAGTTTTGATATATTTACAGTAGGACATTTACTAAATATCTTCATGGAACATGATCTTTATTTAATATCCTAATGATTTTTGACATAAAAGAAAAATCAATAATTTTGACCCATACAATGTATTTTTGGCTATTGCTACAAATATACCCCAGCGACTTAAGACTGGTTTTGTGCTCCAGGGTCACATATATATATATATATATATATATATATATATATATATATATATATATATTACAGTATTAAAACATACATACATACACATATTTATACATACATATATACATAGAATAGTTGCAATAAATAATATAATAATATAATTTATTATTTTTACTTTTTACTTATTAAAGTAAAGACGACATGCAGTCAAATTTGTTTTTGTAGATTCGTGCAGATGTATTGATTGATTTAGTGCATCCAGGCAGCAAACGCTTGGTGAGCTCTAACCTGTCTAAGTACACTCTCATCAGTTTTAATGTGTTCAGTCTCATTGACTTGACACGAGCCAGGAGTCTCAGTCAATTCCTGCATCGTTTATATATATATATATATATATATATTTATATATATATATATATATATATATATATATATATATATATATATTATATTACAGACATATACATATATACATAGAATAGTTGCAATAAATAATATAATAATATAATTTATTATTTTTACTTTCTACTTTTTAAAGTAAAAGCGACATGCAGTCAAATTTGTTTTTGTAGATTCGTGCAGATGTATTGATTGATTTAGTGCATCCAGGCAGCAAACGCTTGGTGAGCTCTAACCTGTCTAAGTACACTCTCATCAGTTTTAATGTGTTCAGTCTCATTGACTTGACACGAGCCAGGGTCTCAGTCCAATTCACTGCACCGTTCCCTCCTGAAAGAGCACAGCTTGAGACTCTTAGTAAAACCAACAGTGCTTTTTAGTGCTGAAATGCAATCAAATCAATATATATACAGTATGTTTTTAAGAAAATTTTCACTAGATATGGCAGACTAAACGCAGGGAATTTTATTGTCACTTGCGTGACTGATCTCTTTTGTTGTTGCTGTGATCACGGAACAATCCCTGATATCACCGTCTTTGTTCGAGCTCTTTTGTAGACGGCGGCACATATGCACATAGTGTATTTTTACAGCGTGCTCAGGTGCACGGCAGTGTCATCCCCCATTGCTTAGACATGCTTGTGTGGAGTGAGAGGTGAGCTTGCTAAAAGACACAGAAAATAGACTGATTGCAGAAAAGAGGTAGGCATGCCCGTTTAATGCACTCACATCCTAACCCTGCCATTCTTTCATCAGCCCCCACGCAATCCACCCCAAATACACACATTTTTTCCACTGGCCTTGTGCAAACTGAACAAAAGGAACCGGTAAAAAGTAGAAGAGAAAGAAAAGCAACAACAGAAAAGCTGATGTTCTTATCTGTATAATCCAAGGGTGCTCAGAAGTAGCTTGGGGTTAAACCTTCCTTCACGTCTTTTTCCTATTTCACACTTTAATGGTATTTTAATGTGACTGTCACTCTGAGGTAGGGTTCACGGCATTCAGGTGTGGTCTTCAAAAGAGCTGGAGGAGGGGAATGCAATAAATAAGAAAAACACCTATAGTTATATACAGTATATATTGTGTATTTAATATACATATATGTATATGCAAGATATATATTAATTTCTAATATATGTGTAGAAATATATATAGTTTTAAATTTTAGAAGTCATTGGAATTGATATACTTCTGCTTTTTATTAACTGGCAATTTATTGGGGAAAAAATCTATTTCCTAATATAAATATATTAGGATACTAATATATGTCTTCTGCTTTTCCTTTTTTTCTTCTTCAAACTGGTTTACCAAATTAAACAAACACACACACACACACACACACACACACATATATGTAATGTTTGTTTGTTTAATTTGATAAACCAGTTTGATTGTTCCTGTGTCCTTAATATTATCACTTCTGTCTTGTTAGTCTTTTGTAATATACCTTTATAATCAAAATATTAAAATGTTCAAGTTGACACCCTCGTTCTTTACTTTCATTCTGTTAGGCATCTTGTTAATTTTCATGTAAACATTTACGTTATTTCTGTTAACATTTATTAAGAATAATTTTTGTAACAGTTACAGAATTCAAAGGTTAATGCATAACAGAAATGTCCAGTTTTCTCTCCAAAAAGTCAGAGTCAGAGAGAATTTTGGATGGGTAGGTGGTAGATATGAGGGTGGGATTACTTCCCGGAGGGAGATGAGAGATTACTTACCTCATTTATTTCAGTTTGGATACACATTTGATTTGATGGGATCAGATAGGATATACCTCAAGCTGTTCTCTTTTCTGAGCAATTGGATGTGCTCTGTTTGTACATAACATCAAAAACACAAGCTGAGACAACCAAAAAGCATACCTACATGTCTTTTTTATAGGAGGCCCATTGTAACACAGAAAATGTATTATAGATCTTGATTTGGCACCTGAGAGACTATATTGTCGTCAGAGAGGCAGAGCGGATACGTGTGAGGCAGATTCATTCAGGAGTTTCACATTAGCGTGGCGGCCAGTGTTATTACAGCTGTTATGAAATCTTGACAAAGGGGTGAATTCCACTCTCTCTTCCTCAATAATTGCTTTTTAACAGTCTGTCCTCTGTATCCATGGAAACATAAAAAACGCCACACAGAATACACAGGAATTCCTGTTATTGCCTTAATGAAGCCAAAATGGATAAAAATTTAAAGGATAGCTGAAGTTTCTGTGTTCAATAAACCATTAAGGGATACTTTTGATTTTACGAAACCAAATGTAAGATGCAGTGATAGACTAGTCAACCTCTTTGTGTACAGGATGAATAAAACAACATCTATTATTCTCTTTTGAGGTTTCCATGTACAGCCCACTCTGTGAATTAAATAAGTGTGTGTGGGAGCATTAGAATGTAGCTGCTGTCTATGAAGGGGAAAAACAGAAGAAGAGAGGAAATGAGTTTATCCCTGGGGGTTCATTTGGAAATCTGCTCAGGTGTCGGCATTTTTAATGAATTTCTATAAATTCCAAATGACTGATAGTTGTTATCAGCAGCGGCTCTGGCAGTGATCTCTATTGCATAGTTAATTGAACAGCAAGCACAGTAATTAACAAAGTTATTCTCAGTGCTATGGGGTATTTGGTCTGAGCCATTATGGATCAGAATAGAGTGCTCTGCAATCAACAGGAAAGTTCTCGTTTCAGCAGAGCACAGTTGTCAGATGTCTCATGACCTCCCATGACCAGATTTGTAAGTGAACTGCAGTTAATTTTTACTAAACCGGAAATATATTTAACAGTTTTGCTAAAAATAAATAACAGCTTGCACATTTTAGATAGAAAACAAAGTCTTGTTTAAAGTTAAACTTAAATGCTGTTCAAAGCCCATTTTAGTTCCAAAATGTGAATATTTATTGAATATATATATATATATATATATTCTCGTAGGGTGTCTTACATTGAAATCTGCTGCAATGACCCGGTTACTGCGTTCACCAGATATCAACACGATTTCGATCCATTCCTCACGTGTTAACCTCTTCGACATGTCAATGGCTGTGAACAAAGAGAAACTTGTAAATAACTCATGAAAGAATAAAGTTACGTTGAAACCAAGCACACCATTGTTTTTCTTGTGACATTACCAATAAGTTTGATGTGTCACATGGCCCTCTTCCTATTGAAAAAACAAAAGTTGTATCCAAGATGGCCGACTTCTAAATGGCCACCATGGTCACCACCCATCTTGAGGAGTTTGCCCCCCTCATATATACTAATGTGCCACAAACAGGACTTTAATATCACCAACCATTCCCATGTTATTACGGTGTATCCATATAAATGGCCCACCCTGTACTTTAAAATATAATTTATTTCTGTGATGCAGCACCAAATTTTCATCAGCTATTACCCCAGTCTTCAGTGTCACACTGATGCTTCAGAAATCATTCTATGCTTATTTATTATCAGTGTTGAACCTGTTGTGCTGCTTAATATTTTTTTGGAACCTGTGATACTTTTTTCTTGGATTCTTTTGATGAATAAAAGTTAAAAAATAAATATTTTCAAACAATTTAAGACTTTACTATCATTTTTTTTATCCATTTAACACATCCTTGCTGAATAAAAGTATTTTCTTTAAAAAAAGAGAAAAAAATATACTGACCCCAAACTTTTGAATATTGTAACACAAAATTTCTATTTTAAATAAACACTGTTGTTTTTAACTTTTTATTTATAAATGAATCCTGAAAAAAGTAGCACAGGTTCTAAAAAAAATATTAAGCAGCACGACTGTTTCCAACACTGATAATAAATCAGCATATTAGAATTATTTCTGAAGGATCATGCAACACTGAAGACTGGAGTAATGATCCTGAAAATTCATCTTTGCTTCACAGGAATAAATTGTATTTTAAAGTATATATATATATATATATATATATATATATATATAAATATAAAAACTGTTATTTTAAATTGGAATTATATTTCACAAAATTGCAGTTTTTTCCCCCAGTATTTTTGATCAAATAAATGAAGCCTTGATGAGCATAATAAATGTCTTTAAAAACATAAAAAAAAAATCTTACTGATCCCAAACTTATGTATACCAAACTGATCTCAAATATATATATTAATATATAAAGCAAAGTGTGACTTGGTTTTGAATTGTGAAAATAAGCTTACACACCAGAATGGAGCCAGGTTATGGGGAAATTTGTTTTGGCATGATACCCTGATGATACTCAAAATAATAATTTGTATTTCTTGTATGTTGATGTTGATGATGATAATGATGATGATGATGATGATGATGATTAATATTATTATTATAGTCAGAGAATCCAGCATATAAAAGAAAAAGAAAGAAAGAAAAAAGTTAAAAGTATGTGAAAGCTTTGGGGAGTGAAATGCTTTAAACATTGACTTGACTTGCTTTGACTTGCAATATTCCTCATTTATCAAAGTGCAAAAATTCAAGTCACCAGGCCTACTACAGTACTTAAGGGTTTTGGGCCAAAAACAGATGAGAACGCAGCTCCCCACAATCTCAGGGTTTGCTTTGCAGCTTGTTATGATACAGGACTTACAGTATAGTAGACAGGTTGTTGGAGATGTGTGGCTGAAACTGTTTGGGGATTGTCTTTTAGCATAAGGATTGTAGAGTTTTTTTTTCATGAATGTGCATTAACAGAGTCAGTTTTGATTCCATGTTGATTATAAGCGTTCCTTTACATTCATATTTTAAGTATGATACACAGAATTTGAGGGTAATTCAACTCAAAATAAACAAAGATGAATTTAATTGGTAGCGTTACTTATTTTCAAAGTTTCTATATATTGCTATAGTAATTATTATCATGAATTTTTCGGGCCACGATAATCATGTAGTGAAAATCTGATATCTTTACAGCCCGTAAGTGTGAAATGGCCTTTGTACAGTACAGTGTAATTAGGAGTCATTCTTGCCATTTGTGTGTGTATCCTAAGATGTGTTATACTGGCCCTTTGGGGCCCTTTAGGCCCCTCTACAAATCCTTTCAGTGGGTTGGCGGAATGGGGTTGGTGATGGCTTGCCATGCCTGACTGGCCCCTGACCCTGGGGGTGACTCGCATTTCTGGGTCATGTAAGCTCCTGTAACCCACTTCTGTGCTGACGAGAGCCTGACAGCTGCCCTGCTCCGGCCTTGCACGCACACACACACACACACACACAGACACAGGGCTCTTACAATTACATTTTTTTGTGTGTGTGCTTATCGTTTAATATCCTTTACACAAACAATTAAAAAACTGAAAACGATGCATATTACCCCTTTCTTACTGACATACACGTCTCTAATTGGTGAACATAGAAGTTTCTGGGTGTTCTTTGCATGCTGCTTTGCATGACAACACCATCCTCATGTGCCCTATCTTTTGTTTACACGGAATAAGCAAAATATTGTTCTTTTTTTTTTACACTAATCTTTGAGAAGGCAGAATGTTTCTCAGCACAGCTTGCCCCACATTGCTTAATGTGTCTGTGACTGGAGATGCCTGAACTCAGTCATACTATTTTTGCTCCCTCTGCTCTGAGTTTTACGTCAGAAGACACTGCTCCTTTTTATCGCTATAATGGATGCGGTCAGAATAGGACATTAAACAAAATAACCCCATTTCACCCTGAATGTAATGCTGGCAGCACTTAGCTACACATCTTTCTGCAACTTTCTTGTCTTAATTATTGGAGGATTATTTTGGCTCACACTATGTCATTTGAGTCTGTTACACTAGTAAACTGCCTTGTTACCCCTGTGTCTTGTTGTGCAGCCTGACCAATTACTTTTGATCTTAAGAGGACATGACATTTGTAGGCTTTGCACTCTGAAGTGACTGCACATGTTAAAAGATGCATCATGCCTTTTCCCTCGCAAATAATTCATGGTGCCAAGTTTCTAAGGGCATTGCTCTTTGAACCTAAAAGTACAAGGTTTAAATATAGGTCCTTGGAGTAACTTGCGCTAGAGGGGTCTTTTTAAGACCACCTTAAGCTGAACGGCAGGGCTGCTCGTCTCTAAAAGCCATATTTGCACAGTCTTCCACGCCACAGTGTTTGCACTTTGAATTTGCATAAACTTGTCGTCCTCGTGCGTACATTTTGCGCAGTTGTGGTTTTATGAATCTTTAACAGTGCGTGTACAGCTGCCTGATCACAGAGCTCTTTCTGACAGTCACCGATGCGACTGGCTTGAACTTTTGAACCTGGCCATGTTCTATGCAAAAGGATGTTCTATTTTGTGTGTATGGGGTATTTGGAGAATTCCCACAGCTTTTAGAGGAGGTATGGAATGAATTGATCTAATAAAGCAATTATATGATGTTTGAATGTATCAAAACAGGCGTCGGTGTGGATCGCGTGTACTTTGGCAAGGATTGCATTAAGACGTGTAGTGTGTAGTGTTTTGAATCTTCAGCTCTGCTGCAGCTGTCTTTGAACTCTTAGAGACAGATGCCCTCTTTCTTTCTGTCTTATGGTTCTGCTAAGTCATGACTCATTTGGGTATGACTAGGACCCTCGCTCATTACTACCCTGATTCAGTTTGACGCAACAGGTCATCTTTGGGCCATAGCACTTTATGTGGTTCTCATATTCAGTAGTGCATAGCAAAAATTAAAGTTTTGTCATTATTTACTCCCCTCATTTTGAATAAAATACTGAGAAAGTTTTTGGTGTAGAAACAATTTTCACTCAGAAATACATGGAAGCCTGTTTCCTCCATGGAATCAAAAATAAAAAAGGTAATTGCACTTACAATTCAGACTTCTTAAAATAGCATTTCTGACTTTTTTTTCTATGAATTCCATCTCACAATTCTGTCTTTTTTGCTCAGAATTCTGAATTTACATCTTGCAATTTTTTTCTTTCTGCCATGGAATTAAAAATGATTTTTTTTTTTTAAATCTCACAATTCTGACTTTGTTTCTTGTAATTCCATGTTTATATCTCTCATTCTGACTTGTCTTTTCTGAGTTAACATTTTTGCAATTCTCACAATTTTGACTTTTTTTTTAATATGTCAGAATTTATATATCTGACAGTTCTGAGTTTAAATCTCACAATTCTTAGAAAGGCAGAATTGTGAAATAAAAATTCAGAATTGTGAGAGAAAAAGTCTAAATTGTGAGATAAAAAGTCACAAAGATTTATTTATTTATTATCCTGTGGAAACTGCTTTCAAAAAATAATTATTGGTAAGTAACACATTGAATTAATTGTTAATTTTCTTTTAAAACATACTACAATCATCTTTTTTTTTTAATTTAGTTTTTTTATAACTTTGATAAATGATTTTTTGCAATGTGGTCACTTTCCCCATCTCTAGTTTGAAGACTGGACTAGAGTGCTTCATAACATAAACTTAATAACATTTTCAAATTTAAGTTTTGATTCTATTATTTCTATTATTTTTCTTTATTTCTATTATTAGTTATATTTTCCACAGAAGAAAAAAATCAGATTGACTTGAAAGTTAGTAAATGATGACAGACTTTTCAGTTTTGGGTGAACTTTCACTTCTACAGTAGGTTTATTTATTTTTATTGTCATTTTAGCTGTATACTATATGGTATTTATAGTCTGTTTGCCAGTACATGATTTAGCTACATCAACCAATAAGCCACAGGTGGAAAACTGAGCTTGTATAGTGATTTGTTTTTTTCCCCGTGCACAGCATTATGAAGTATTTGTTACTCTGATGGTAAAATTGAATGGAAAAGACCACAAGGCGATGCAAATGGGTCTTTTGATCTGTCAACAGCCTGCAGATTTTTGTTTCCTCTTTTACCCGGTAACTGCTAATGGGTAATATGATGTATTGCATGTCAGCTTGGCATTATTAGATACGCACTCAAAGAGTCTTGTTCATAAGGATTTTTTTTTTCTTTTTTTGCTTATTCAGCCATTTGAATTCTCGCCTTTCATATACAAATTTACTCTGATGGATTGATAGGAAAACATGTACTAACAGGGAGAGAGAGGCTGGCGTGGATGTTCATGCTGGCAGCGCGGATTGTGGCATCTGTTGATGAAGAAACAGCATACTGCTCAAAGTCAGGTTTCTTCTTTTCTTCTTCCCAAAACAAATTTTCTTGAGTGTTGTCATCTGTTTATTCCTTCCTTTAGATGAGTTGTGATATTTACCTTTAAGCCTAAATTACAAATATTAAGGTGATGGTTGTCAGGTGTTGGTGACATCTAAACAAGAAAATATAAAAAAAATATCTTGTAGTGTATCTTGAGTTGACTTTTTGAGTAATAAGTGCAAATTGGTCATTTTTAGTTTTTACAGTCTGTAATGGTTTTGAACATTTATAGTTATTTTAATGTATCATATGAACAGTCTAGTGTAAAGTGTTTATTATAGATATTAATTGCACAAATGAAGAGTCACATGGCTTAATTCAGGGCAAGGTGAGTGTCTTTTGTATCTTTAAACTCCAGTTTGGGGAAACAAGTGCCCTCTGGTGGTAAAGAAATGAACTGGAAAATGGAGATTTGACTGTTTAAACTGAAGTTAAATCCACTGCATTTCACATATTTGTCATTAATTGCTCGTACTGTTATGAGACAGTTAGATATTTGAGTATAACATGCAAAGTGTGAGTAGTGCATCTGTAGTGCTAAAAAATGTATTTAATCTGTCAACGGAAAATAATAATGCAGATTTTTTTTGATCAATGAGACCTTTCGATTTGCAAAAGAAAGGAGAATATTATATAACAACCGGATTGTACAATAGATACAATCCAGGTGAATATTACGTAACATCTGTTGAATTAAACGTAGGTTGAACTGTAGGCGAATGGTGTCAAAGACAAAATCACGAGGAAAAGTCATGAGAGATCAGTGGAAGCAAATACTAAGCACATGCTCAAACAAACAAATAGGGGATGTGAGCGCTTGCACAGCCAGATGGTTGAAGCATGCACGTTTGCACGCGGAGGTCATCGGAATGGAGAAAATACAAGAGAGAGAGAGCACGACTCTTTTAATCCCATCGGCAGAGCCGCATTCCCATAATGGGAAATTAATAACATGAGCATGATTTCAGATTAAACAGAGCAGTTAGGACCATTAGATCACTTTCATCGCTGGCATTAGGGCAGTGGATCAGGGATTTTCCCCCTACACAAATCCTGCAAAGTAGGTCAGTGTCTATTGAGTATTAGCACCATGGCTGTGATCCTGTTGTTTTAGGTCCAGGACAAGGAATTAACCCTTGGGACAGCTGAACAGGATAGGGCAGGGGTTGTTTGAAGGGTAAGTTGAGGGGGTAGGATGGAGGGCATGATTGGATCAGCCCTCGGCCACGAGGATGGACCTAGTCAAATGTGATGAGCCCTAAACCCTACGCTTTACTTCTAATACCTATACATCCTCTTTGCATTTTCTCTCAATAGTGCCAACTAACACTGCTGGAACTGGCTAAATCTCCATCGGTACCTGTCAGCAGGCTTCAGCATTAGTTTCTCCTCCATTAGATCTTCTTTATCCCAAAGCCCCACTTCCAGGACCGAAAACAACCAACTTTTCTTGTTCAGGACAGTAAATTCTTACATGGATCGTCAACCCCAAAATCATTCTGAACCTGTATGACTTTTTTGATTTCTGTTTTGGACATTATTGGCTTTAAAATAACACATAATGATATAATAATAACACATGACACAAAGACCAGGATAAACACACGGGGGGAAAATAATAAATATTTTGACCTATAGAAACAAAGTTTCAGGCTTTCTTTTTTTATTGTTCAGTGCTATAAATAAATAAATAAATAAAATAAAAAATAAATTATATATCTATATAGATCTCTCTCTCTCTCTCTCTCTCTCTCTATGTATATATGTATGTATACACACACACACACATATATATGTATATGATATATACAGGTACATCTCAATAAATTAGAATGTCGTGGAAAAGTTCATTTATTTCAGTAATTCGACTCAAATTGTGAAACTCGTGTATTAAATAAATTCAATGCACACAGACTGAAGTAGTTTAAGTCTTTGGTTCTTTTAATTGTGATGATTTAGGCTCACATTTAACAAAGACCCACCAATTCACTATCTCAACAAATTAGAATACTTCATAAGACCAATAAAAAAAAACATTTTTAGTGAATTGTTGGCCTTCTGGAAAGTATGTTCATTTACTGTATATGTACTCAATACTTGGTAGGGCTCCTTTTGCTTTAATTACTGCCTCAATTTGGCGTGGCATGGAGGTGATCAGTTTGTGGCACTGCTGAGAGGGTATGGAAGCCCAGGTTTCTTTGACAGTGGCCTTCAGCTCATCTGCATTTTTTGGTCTCTTGTTTCTCATTTTCCACTTGACAATACCCCACAGATTCTCTATGGGGTTCAGGTCTGGTAAGTTTGCTGGCCAGTCAAGCATACCAACACCATGGTCATTTAACCAACTTTTGGTACCTTTGCGCCCTTTGGCAGTGTGGGCAGGTGCTGATCCTGCTGGAAAATGAAATTAGCATCTCCAAAAGCTTGTCAGCAGAAGGAAGCATGAAGTGCTCTAAAATTTCCTGGTAGATGGCTGCGTTGACTGGACTTCAGAAAACACAGTGGGCCAACACCAGCAGATGACATGGCAGCCCAAATCATCACTGACTGTGGAAACTTCACACTAGACTTCAAGCAGCTTGGATTCTGTGCCTCTCCACTCTTCCTCCAGACTCTGGGACTTTGATTTCCAAATGAAATGCAAAATTTACTTTCATCTGAAAAGAGGACTTTAGACCACTGACAAACAGTCCAGTTCTTTTTCTCCACAGTCCACGTAAGACGCTTCTGACGTTGTCTCCGGTTCAGAAATGGCTTGGTAGCGAGCGTGGTGACTCTTCATGCACTGACTCCAGCTTCAGTCCACTCCTTGTGAAGCTCACAAGTCTTTGAATCAGCTTTGCTTGACAGTATTCTCAAGCTTGCAGTCATCCCTGTTGCTTGTGCACCTTTTCCTACCCAAATTCGTCAACTTTGTATTTAATATGCTTTGATACAGCACTCTGTAAACAGCCACACATTTCTGTAATGACCTTCTGTGACTTACCCTCTTTATGGAGGGTGTCAATGTTTGTTTTCTGGATCACTGCCAAGTCAGCAGTCTTCTCCATTATTGTGGTTTCAAAGAACAAGAGATACCCAGAATTTATACTGTAGGGATGGTCATTAATTGAAACTCAAATATAAATATTCTAATATTTTGAGATACTGATTTTTGACTTTCATGAGCTGTAAGCTCTAATCATCAAAATTAAAACAAAAAAACTTTTGAAATGTTTTACTTTACATGCAATGAGTCTAAAATATATGAAAGTTTCACTTTTTGAAATAACTTACAAGAAAAAATGAACTTTTTCATGACATTCTAATTTATTGAGATGCACCTGTAGATAGATGTGTAATTTATTTATTTAGTTAATTAATTAATTTGTAATTATTTTTTGCCAAAAAAAGAAAAAAGGAAAGCATATATATATATATATATATATATATATATATAGATAGATGTGTGTGTGTGTGTGTATATAATTTTTTTTTTTAATGTTTTTGAAGTTTCTTATGCTCATCAAGGCTGCTTTTATTTCAAGGCAGTTTAAATCAAAATAACAATATAGTAATATTTCATCAATATAACAGTACAGTATAAGGTAATATAAAATATAGTAAAAGTAAATACAATAATATTGTGAAATACTATTAAAATTCCAAAGAACTATTATCTAATTGAATATATTTTAAAAAGTTTATTCCTTAATGGCAAAATTTAATTTTCAGCAGCCATTACTCCAGGTTTCAGTGTCACATGGTCCTTCAAAAATCATTTTCAGAATTTATTTATTTATTTATTAATTGGTGAATGATCTGCAGTATTGTCCTTGTTACGTCGTTGTCTTTTATTTTAACTGTAACCACACTTACTTTGGCTAAGCTATCTCACACCTCTCCAGCATTCCCCTTCTGTTGTGATCCGATGGTCAGGGACAGGATATTAGGCTGAAAACGGTGGGAACTCTCACAGGAAATGCAGCTCTGAGGGTGGGCCATCCTCGCTGAATTGCGTGCATAGTTTAAGACACATGCGCCGCGCCTGTGCCTGGGTTATTTCCACCTGACTTGTTGAACCTAGATAAGCTGGATGGAGGCAAGATGGCGATGAGCGGAAGGCGGCGTGTAGGTGGAATGTGTACAATGTACCAAGGGCTCAAATGACTTGACACGGCTCCAGGGACTCAGCTGCCTGGCAAAAGAATAATCAGCACACACACCAGAAGAACCAATTACAATCAATGTCTGTAATAACCACATCCCGGAGTTGTCAGTGACAAAGATCATGAACAGGGGTCAAGGCCCTCTCAGATTAGTGGGGCTTGTTTTGCTTGGGTAGCTGTGGGCCCTGCAGGGGAACAGGGACACTGGCAGCGCCTGTCAGATACCAGCGGAAATGAGCTAGGTTTATTTCCACATGGAAAATTGTCTTTGTATCGGACTAAAGAAGAGGCTGCAGTATATTCATCTGGTTGTGCCATGCATCATTGTCTCAGAGAATCGAGCATTTTTTAATGGATTACTTTTTTTTTTTTCCACACAGAATGCACAGTCTTGCATTACCATGTCTAAAGGAAGTGAATAGACTGATGCTTCAAGGATGGATCCCAGAAAACGGACATTGGGTGAATAGTGGCACGTAACAAAGGATGACATCAGTATCAGTGTTATCAGGCAGGTTTGAATAGGAGGAGTAGATGTATGCAAAATTGTGCCTAGTGGAGCGGGTATAATAGATGGGGAAATTCCTATTAATGACACATCAGCAACCTCCACTCTGGGCTGATCGCTCAGTAATGTCATTACCACTGGAATGCAGGCTTTTGGGAAGAGACAGTGCTGTAGTCTTCCGTTGGGAGAATGGTGTCTGGCGCATGGGAAAAGAACCAGAGCAAAAGGCAAAGGATAGTGAAGGCCATTGCATTGAAAGACTTTTCATGCAGGAGTTTTTGAAGAGTGGGGGCTCTATGGGGAGCCATAAGCTAGGACTTTGTAGTTGAGCCTCTTGCATTTGGCCTAGCCAGTGAAACCCAGTGAAAGAGAGAATTGGAATCTATCTGTTGTTCATTTGTTTATTCTGTTGTTTTATCGCTCAACCATTCTATCTATCTATCTATCTATCTATCTATCTATCTATCTATCTATCTATCTATCTATCTATCGTTCTGTCGTTCTGTCGTTCTATCTATCTATCTATCTATCTATCTATCTATCTATCTATCTATCTATCTATCTATCTATCGTTCTGTCGTTCTGTCGTTCTGTCGTTCTATCTATCGTTCTATCTGTCGTTCTATTGTTCTTTCTAACATTCTATCTATCTATCTATCTATCTATCTATCTATCTATCTATCGTTCTATCTATCTATCTATCGTTCTATCGTTCTATCTATCTATCTATCTGTCGTTCTATCGTTCTTTCTAACATTCTATCTATCTATCTATCTATCTATCTATCTATCTATCTGTCTGTCTGTCTGTCTATCTATCGTTATTTCTAACGTTCTATCTATCTATCTATCTATCTATCTATCTATCTATCTATCGTTATTTCTAACATTCTATCTATCTATCTATCTATCTATCTATCTATCTATCGTTCGTTCGTTCGTTCGTTCGTTCTATCGTTCTATCGTTCTTTCTAACATTCTATCTATCTATCTATCTATCTATCTATCTATCTATCTATCTA
>JAFVLL020017054.1:0-27785 GCA_021397915.2 Tor tambroides
TGAGGCCTTTGTAAACAATGTGATGTTACATTCCTCAATATTTGCATCATCAGTTATTCTTACTTGTTCAGTTTTCTTGTGTGGACAGTCTTTAGCCCAGTGAAATGTGCACTGGCAAATAGCACATCTAGATCTTTTACCGTATTTATCCAGTGGATTAGTCCCTGGTAATGGCTGCTTTGGTTGTCCACTTTGAAACGTTACGTTCCGTTTTCCTCTTCCTTGTGGTCTTTGTTCTGTGAAAAATGCCACGTCCTGGTTCACTTGTATTCCGCTTGACGAGCCTGTCGATCTTCCTCCGAAAATCCGTTTTAGAGCCGACTTCATGGATGAAAACTTCAACTCTGTGCAGGCCGTCAGTGCTAGCTGTCTGTTTTTTTCGTCGAGGCAAGCCGTGTCCAGTAACTTAAAAGCCAGCACAGCGTCAGGAAGTGTCATATTAAACTTTTTCATCCGATTGTATCACTGTTCAAAATCAATTATGTAGTCCGCCATGGAAACCGAACTATTCTTCGTTATTTCATCGAAATAAGAATAGGCTTCATATGCGCAATCCTTTTCCTCTTTTAGGAACACATCATCCAGCTTAGCCATCAGCGTTGCCATACCATTATCACTGTCTAAATCCTCCGCAGGTATTTCCATCGGCGTTTCACGGGCTCTCCCCTCAAGCCCCAAGGCAACAGCGAGGGCTTGTTTCTTTTTATCGAGTTCGGTAACCCGCGTCCAGATATTAACTTCATTTTTCCAACACTCGTATGGCCTGGCTTCATCAAACTTCGGCAGAACTTTATAACTAGATGCCATCCTTCAACCATCCTCTGCTACCATGTTATTTCAAATAAAACATGACGTTTAGTCAGCTAACACACTTTATTCCCTCCATCGCATACTCCTTCACATCAGCCAAAGACTTCTACACACCGTTCCTTCACAACCCCGCCCACCTTTGAACCAGTGCATGTTAACCTCATTTTTGACTCTATTGTGTATGACATGGCAGAGAAAGAACAGCTTTTCCCCAAGGTTCGTAAGCTGTTGAAGCATCTTAATAAAATGTCTTTGGCAGTGAACACATTTTAAAGATGGGTGGGTACAACGGAAGTGCTGTTATTAATAAAACTATTCTAACCCACCTTTCTTGATTTTTCAGGATACACAGGAGATCCAAGTTACTTACTTCTCATATGAGTCAGTTTTGGACTTTCTGCGCGAGAGCACCCTCCGGCTTCGAGGATGAATGAAACATACAGCACGTGAGAGTGTTCAGTGCTCCGTGATATTCACATCGTTTTGCATACGAATTAACGTATCCAAAACGAAATGACTATCTTTTCTCTTTTAATTTAAATCTGGATTTAATCACATTGGCCCTTGAAAACCTCTACTTTAACACACTTGACTGAGAAAAAGTGCAGGGGAAGAGTTTAGGTTGTATTAAAAGTCGGGAGGACACCTCCCCTGCATATTGCGCACCCACGCTACAGGGAGCCACTGCAGAGGGATGAAAGAGCCGCATGCGGCTCGGGAGCCGTGGGTTGCCGACCCCTGGTCTAGACCAACCTTACAAACAATGATTTACAGCAGTGGTTCTCAACTCCAGTCCTCGGGACCCACTGCTCTGCACATTTTGTATGTTTCTCTTTCTGACACACTCAGTTCAGTTCATGGATCTCTCTCCTAATGAGCTAATGATCTGAATCAGGTGTGTTAAATAAGGCAGACATGCAAAATGTGCAGAGCAGTGGGTCCAAAGGACTGGAATTGAGAACCACTGACTTACAGAAGCTATACTTAACTTAGAACGTTTTGGCAAACATGTATTAACGATAAGGTACAACTTAAGGTATAACATAAGAGGGATGTAGCATTAAGAAGGTTTCATGAAACTCAGCCCTGGGCTCCATGCTTGTCTGTGCGGCCTGATGGTGAAGAGCTGCAGAATGAAAGAGGAAATACAGCAGTTGAAACAGCAGCTGAGAGAGAAGGCTCTTTTGGATTTTGTTGAGGAAGCCATAAAAAAACATTTAGAAACTCCTTGACAATGATTTTGAGGGAAAACAAATTAAAATTAAACGTGTTGTCTTTGACGCACCTTCAAGATCAATTGCTAAAAACAGTTCTGAGGAAATTATGGGTGTGATAAATGGACTCAGAAGGGCATGAATGTTTTACCCAGAGGCAGATAACCTCACTTCACACAGAAATGAGCCATACTGTGCTGAAATGGCAAGATGGCAGAAAGATAAGGGTATTTCATTGTCCCCATTTTTGAGCCTCTCTTTGGACATGATTAACCAATTGCTAGTAGACTACATGCACCAAGCCTGCCTGGCGTCACAAAAAATGATCATAGTGTGAATGAGAGGAGAACAGAATGTGCCAATGTCACAAATCAGTTAAGTGACCAAACGGCTGCTGTCTCTCAGGAAAGCCATTACAAGCCGTTTCAGAAGAAAACAAGGGGTCTAGAAGACATTGATAGGTGGAAAGCAACTGAACTGCGGCAGTTTGCTTTATATAACCTACTGTTAAAATTGTACTAACGGAAACTGGCTGACCAGTTGTTTGATCATTTCATGGCATTCAGCATTTCCTTGGGTTGCCTTCTTTCACCAAACATGACAGTGAACTGCTACAGCTACCACCTCATTAAAGTAACAAAATGTAATTATGATACATTTATACACATGTAATATGTACATATTGAAATACAGGTATTTTGCTTTTATATCACAGCAGTGTCAGATCTGCTCTTTCGAACTGTAAAAGAGCTTAAACAGTTTGACACAACATTAGAAAATAAAGAGAAAAGCACAAAGATGTAATAAATACAGCAATATACACATACATAAGCTGTCAGTGTTGGTTTATGCTAAGATGCTCACTCAGCTATGGAGCCATAATTTTGAACTGTATTGTTACACTTTGAGTTTCCTTTCTATGGCTTTTAAATTAATTTCTATGGTTTTATGGTTAGATAACTGTCATCTTATTTATATATATATTTTGGTGAACTACCTATGCTCCATATGGGGGTACAAATCTAGAGGGACTAGCCTTCCAAGACCTTAGGATTTGCTCTATTATTATAAGAAAGTTTTACTCTAACTGACAATCAATTTTTTAAAGATAATAATAAAATAACTAGTTTGCATATTACTTTATAGAATTTTAAATGTATGTTCAATGCACAGTTACAGTGCAGAGATCATCTGTTATTTTATCAGAGATTTTTTTCATTCTATTCCTAGGGGCAACACAGAGGAATTTTAAGGCACTGAAGTCAACTGAGGTGGAGGATTTCATTTCACAAGCTTTAAATTCAGGAACCATGTTGGCAACAAGCACCCCTTTTGACTATTTTCCTGTGAAGTTTGAGTTTAAGTGTGAATCTTGATTCTTGACATAACTATATTGTATGTTTGTTTAATGTACATTTAGATACAAGACTTTTTTTTTTTTTTTTTTTTTTTGCTGTTCAAGGCCTTAAAATGCAGAATGTTATTTATTTAATTACCTTAAAAACAGTGTTCTGGTGCTGTTTGTTTTCTTTATGTTACAGAAGCACAACATTTTGTTTTTGTGAGTGTATACAAATAAAAGTACACCTTTTCCAATCTTTCTGTTATCTATCTGAAAATGATGGAATATTTTAAGGTTCTTTCCTTCTGGAAAAAATGGAAACTGAAAAAAAAATGCAACTGAATGCAACTTCAATTCGAAATTGGGAGATGCCATTATGGAAGAGTGAAACTAATCCTAGAATATGGGATTGATTTGAAGAGGCATAAAGATTCACACTCTACAAAAGGCATCTTACAGGAATTCAGAAATATTTGTGCAAATATGCTTAGATTTAGCCATCCTCTTTTTATTGTCATTATTTGTATTTATTTACTTAAAGGGGTCATCGGATGCTCATTTTCCACAAGTTGATATGATTCTTTAGGGTCTTAATGAAAAGTCTATAACATACTTAGGGTAAAATGGGTGTCGTTTAAAACTACCATTGAGAAATTTTAACCAGTCAAAAACAGCTCTTTTCTTGCATGCCGCTTTAAATGCAAATGAGCTCTGCTCACCCCGCCCCTCTCTTCCAAGCCTCCCTCTGAGAGACGGTAAACATTCATCATGAAACTTGCTAACTAGCACGTTATTAGGAAAGGCGATTTGCAAAGATTCATTACTCTCATTTCTTCTGGAGGTGAAGCTGGATCACGAATTATTCGCGTGAACATAGACGTATTTAGGTAGATCGGGGATTGGCGCATTCACTTCAGAAACAAATGTAATCCACTGCGTCTTCAGCGGCTCAGATGTCGGGAGTAAATGACGACTGCTATATTCATCATTACATCCAACAACAAAACACCTCAATCACTTAGGAGCCATTCTTGTCTACATCTGCTCCAGCGATGAAACAATGGCGGACTGATGACCACTCACTCAGGGTGGGTCTAAGGTAAGATGGCCTTGTCAATCAAACAATCGTAGGAGGGGCCTGTCTGTGTGACATCACACAGACAAGAAGCCGAGAACGGCTTAATCTAATCATTACCCCTTGAGAAAGGGGTAATGATTTGATTAAACAAAAACCACCGGGTGGATTTTTATCATTATAGGGGTGGTTGTGTACACACACTGCCAACACACATTTGTGTTCAAACAACATGTAAAAGTGCATTTTGCATCCGATGACCCCTCTAACTCTTGTTACTTGTTTTCATGTATAAATATTGTGAGAAAAGAGTTTATTTTATATAAAAAACATGGCATGTTCCAATTAGTAAGAGCAGGAAAAATGTGTATTTAAGATGGTCATAAGTCACATTTTAGAAGTGAATGAAGTTTCATGTAAATTAAATGAAGGTTCATGTAAATTAAAATCTAATCTAATAGTTACCTTCTTCGGGGATGCAAACTTGTCACCTTTTTGCCGTTTTGGAACCAAAATAGGCCATTATACTTCACTGCTCAGTAGCTAATTACCCTCCTCCATCCCCAACTCCTCCTCTGTCAGTCAGGATCCAGCTGCCTTATTCTCTTTTGAATCAGACCAATTCTAAAATATGTACATAAAATTACTGAATTTTAACAGTATCTGCAATACTTTTGTTGGTTCAGAAACAGAACCATACCGCCAATCCAAACTGTATGCTAATTGTCAGTCATCTTTGACAATAGTGGTCCTGACAGAAATAGAGGGGTGTAAGAGGAGCTAAAAGAATGTCTAGTTTTACATCTATCGTAAAATGCAACTGCCCTCCATTCAGGAAGACTAATGAATGTGAAACAAACCATTCCGACCTCATGGAGACAGAGACCTTGCCACTCATTGATGACAACTGGGTCCCTCATTTTGATCTGAATATACTTTTGAGTGGTCTAAAACATCATATTGCTCTTTTTTATTTTGAATCTTCAAGAAAATCATCCCATCCTTAAAGTTACACATGAAACAGTCATCGCTAGCCTTCACTTCATTCTTTGTTATTTTCAAGAGCAGTACAATGAAATAATAAAATTTCATCTTGACCAGTCTAGCTCTGTATTTGAGTCGGTACTGACTGAATATCAATTAAGACAGTACTGTAAAGAACATCTATATCTTGTTGAGCCAGTGCTCAACATGTGATCGTGTTTACAGTAATGAGAAAGAGAAGACCTTTCTACAGGGATCCTCAAATCTGGCCCTCAACATCCACTTACCTGCAGAGTTTAGCTGTAACCCTAATCAAATACACCTGAGCCTGCTAATCAATGTCTTCAGGATCATTAGAAAAATCACAGGTAGGTGAGTTTTATCAGGATTGGAGTAAAGCCTGAGATACATTGCATGATTTTCGGCTGTCCCAGACGAAATACTGGCATTGTGAAGACATCGTGGAGATTTCTGATTCGCCACTATTGTTTCACGATGCCAGTCTTTCGTCTGGGACAGCCGAAAATCGTGCAATGTAACTCGGGCTTTAAACTCTGCAGCGCATTGACCCTCCAGGGCAGAATTTGAGGAAACCTACTTTTCTATATATCCCCATATCTGATGAAGGTCTAGATAGAGAAACAGAACTTTTTTGACTCTTTTCAAAGAAGCAGTAAAAAAGCTTCAGGTGACTTTTTTTTGAAGATTTTTCTGACGAGAATATTTTCCAGGAACAACCCTTTTTTGGAGATCCAAATGTAGTGTGGTTACATCTCTACAGAGATGAATTTGAAGTGGTTAACCCTTTAGGTTCCAAACAGAGTGCATAAAACTTTCAGCTTTCTACTTCACTTTTGAAAATCTATAACCAAATTACGTATCTCAATTGAGACATATACATTTATGCATACTTTTGAGACATCAACTTGTTTTAAGGACATCCATCCTGCACATTAGAGCAAATTTCAGAGCTGATTTCATGCATATTTCCTAACGACGTTGATTCCAATTTTACGCCGTGAGTGTGGCTCATGCAGGGAACCTGGCTCTGGGTGCTACAAAGGCCAATGTGCAGGCGATTGGCACGGCCATGGCCTTTGGTAGAAATTGTGTTCCCCCTTGGGGGACTTCTTCTGTCGCTGGGCCCTTGGAATTCTCACAACCTTCTACATATTTATAATGTCTAAATGCAAAACCTGTATAAGCAGCTAGGGAAACACACATCCCTAAACACAAACACATATCTAGTATTACACTATGGTATTATATATGAGTTTCTGTATTTATTTCCACCAGATAATACAAATGCACTGCGAAAAAAATTTGCTTTTCTTACTTAGATTTTTTGTCGTTTCCAGCCAAAACATCTAAAAATTATTAGACACTATTAAATTAGTAAAAATTGTCTTGTTTTCAGAAAAAACAAGTCAAAATTAAATGAGTTTTTGCTTAGAACAAGCAAAATAATCTGCCAATGGGGTAAGCAAAATAATCTTATTTCAAAAAGAAAACAAAAAAAAAGGCAATTAAGTGAGTTTTTGCTTCTTTTTTTTCTGAAAACAAGACAGTAATTTTTACTTGTCTAGAAAATCCTTCTTGATTTAAGAATTTTTGATAATTTGGCTGGAAACAAGACAAAAAAAAGAAAGTAAGAAAAGCATTGGGCTGTTTTTAACCCATTGTTTTTTAGAGTGTGGGCTTTCGCTGGTGGGTCTTTTCGAAGGAAAATTACATCATCTACTAGGATATCAGTGCTTTCCCTGCACAGCACATCATAACTTTCACCTCCACAGCCTATAGGAAAAAATATTGTAATTATTCAAACCATCTGAAACTTCTGTAACACAACAAAGGTCACTAAAAAGATCACTATAGAGATATTTGTCAGTTTCACTGCTTGTTTGGTGTTCTGCACTTGAACGAAGTTCACTCGTTGTCTGGTGAAAATACAGATAAATCTTGATACTCCTTACGATCCACTTGCAGAATTGCGTAGAAGTACTTTGTTCCTTTCACTCAAAAAGTTTTCAGCTTCGTGATGTTATGGACAAATCCAATGACAGTTTCAAATAGTTTCTATCTTTTCATCGGTGCTGCGGATGCCATTGTTCCATCAGTGATGTAATTATTGTGGAGAAACTATCATCCGTACAAGATCTATTTATAGACGTAACCAGACACGCAAACTAATATAACCCATGCTCATGCGTGTGACCTTTCCCTGCACCTTCTCATTTCAGACAACTAAGTATGTGTTTTCACATGATATAGATCTCCTTTCATCTTTAATTACACTGTCTGGCAACCTGTTGCTGAACTGAAGTGTAAAGCCTAATAAATGTAATGTTTTCAATATCTAATGAGATGGGATCTGGAGCAACTTTACCACTTCACAAACAAACTGTGTACAAGAATGTGAAAAAGATTCTAGACTTGTGAAAAAGAGGATTTTAATACTTTAAAAGTACCAACACGTTTCGGCCTAAGAGCCTTCTACAGCGTTGGTCTCAAACTCAATTCCTGGAGGGCCACAAGCTCTGCAGAGTTTAGCTCCAACCAGCTCCAAATCACACCTGCTTGGAAGTTCCTAGTGATCCTGAAGAGCTTGATTATCTGGATCAGGTGTGTTTGATTAGGGTTGGAGCTAAACTGTGCAGAGCTGTGGCCCTCCAGGAATTGAGTTTGAGACCAATGTTCTACAGGGTACTTTCAGGTGGCCTATTTCATGCCATCGTGACACATCTGAAATCCCTGATCCACAGTTCAAAATCAGGTCAAGGACTGGATCCTCCCCATCTTTTGTCATATCATCCTTTTTATCTTTAACTGAAAAAAGAAAGGAAAATTAATTGGTGGCATTGTTTGCAGTTGAATCACAAGTGAATCAACTCAAATTGAAGGAACAGTTGATATCAGCTGACGTCAAATATTAGTAAGATGCTATAACATCATTTTATTACATCGTTCAGTTTGGTTCTTGTGTTCTCGGTCTGTCATCATTAACGGTCAAAGTTCAATTCCAGTACTCAAGAACGCAAGTACAGAGTACGCATGAAAGTGCCCAGATGTGTTTTTGAAATCAAGGATACATCAAATGCAGACTTGTGCGCCGAACTCGCTTGAAGTCCCAGAAGTCAATGCGTCAAAAAAATGGCGGAAGACAGCGCTACACATAACTGTAAGTTTATAACGTCTTATTATTATCAATAATGTAAATATACATCTAAGAAGAATGAATTTGATATGTTATTTAGATTTTAAAAATATACAGTGTTGAAAAGTTGAATCTATCCTTCAGAACAGAAGTATTTTGATTAAAATGCATCCTGATGTAACAGTAAACCTGATCGTTTTTAATTAACGTAAATTATCAGTTGCAGACAGAGCCTACAAAATTAAAACATACTTCATTAAATTTTGATTAAACAGCTATATAACAGTAAAATCTATTACTTATATTACTTAGGGAGCAAAGAAGTGAAGAGCACACTTATCCAGTGGAGGGGAGCAAACAAAGCCCTCTTCACTGGAAAGAGAAATTTCTCCAGAGTCTGGCTGGGAGTAACACTCCTTATATTTTGTATGTATTAAATTTCTTGCTGTATTTTATTTTACATGACAGTTTCCTGTTGCTTATTAGATGTTTTCTTTGCTCAAGGATTTTGTAAGAGACATGAGGATTCCAGTCAGATCTAAACAGGCGAAAAATGGAACAATCTAAAAGAAAAATACAAGGTAAGACTTCCTTTTGGAAGTGATCAGTTAAATAGATATCTAGTGCAGTGAAGCAAGAAAGATTTATTTTTTTTATTATTATTATTAGGAGTTGAAGGACCCGCCAACAGGGAAAGAGGTAGAGGCTGGAGGGTCACAGCTGCTACCTGGCAGTGGTATACTGAAATGGATGCTGTGCTCTGGGGGCTGCCCCTGGTAGTAGCAGCCAATCTATCAGCGACTGCAGGTGGCATTGTGGCTTCTTCCACCTCTGACCTCATCGATTTTCTGAGGGAGCAGGCAGCTGCTCAGGAGAAAGAGACAGAGGGCAGCAACAGAGGGGGCTGAGCGTTACCTTGCATTGAGCATGTGGAAACCACTTTATGAGCAAATAGGTGGCTGATCTCCAAAGCCCTCAGGAGATGAGCCTTCCAGCGTGTTTTAAGCATGCAAAAGACACGCTCAATTAAACACTAGCCTTGGCTTTGTACTTGTTAAAGCGACCTTCAACACGACCTGGTAGTAAGAAGCAACCATAGCACTGTTGAATGGGCTGAGATGTGGACTGGCACACGACTATAGCAGGTTATGTGTTTTTCCGAGAAAATTTTTTTTTTTTAACCATAAATTAACATATTCCACAGGGTTCCATAGCCAAGCCACACATGGATTGCATTTGTGTGCTGTCGTCTGGGCCATATATCTCAATACAAATTGTCATCCAAAAGAAAATTCCCTTCAGTCCTAAAGCCATGACAAAACATGAGGTGATCAGATGTGCCATTTTCCGGGGACACACGTTCTGCCCAGGATTTCTAAATTGCAGCACAAACAGCCAAAACCTGGTTATTTTAGGCAAAGATCGATCGTTGAATGACGTCTAGATACAGCGAGAGCTATAAAGAGCAGAGCAGACGGCTCCTTATGCTTTCAAATCGCTCTCATGGTACTTCGATGTCATACAACGATCGCAAACAGCCAAAACCTGATTATTTTAGGCAATTTAGAAATCCTGGTCACTTTAAATATGTTGAAAGTTTGGCCCATATGTGCTCAGCCATACCTAGGCCAAATGTGACAGTATAACCAACACATGCTTCTTTGAGCAAATGACAATTATAAATCTATTTTTAGGGAGGGTTAGAGGCATAAACATATGCTTAAACCAAAAAGTAAAAGACGGCAACCTAAGCACCTTTTGTGACTTTATATACACACCAACAAAACCTCAAAACCACATTCAAACAGTATTGATAAACAAACAACACAAAAATATGTATGCGAGTTGAAGTTCCAGCAATCCACAAATCAGTCTTTGTAAAGTTCTCTGTTGTAGAAAGTTAATGTGATTGTGTGGTCAGATGCAAAGCTTATCTGTCTCTAAGGAGTCAAATGATGATGGTGTTTGATGGAGAGGTTATCCAATGAAGTAGATGACCATGATTAAACATATACCCCCGGTTTCACAGACAAGGCTTAAGCCTAGTCCTAGACTAAAATGTAAGTCTGAGCTGTTTCAACTGAAATAAACTTGCACTGACTGATCATCAAATATATCAGTGTCTTTGTTTTGTCTCAAGATGCACCCCAGTAATGTTTTTTTTCTAAGCATGTTTATAAAAATTACTTAAATGTCCTAATTGAACTATGGCCTAATCCTGGCTTAGTCTAAGCCCTGTCTGTGAAACCGGGCCATAGACTCCCAATCGAAAAGGTGACCATTGTAGCAATCAAAATGTCCAATGTAGCAACATCCAAACACGGACCACAATGTTGGCGTAAATATGCATTAAGCATATATATAGAAAAATCCTCAGTTGAGCATGAAACATAATGGCCCGGTTTCACAGACGGAGCTTAGACTAAGCCAGGATTAGGCCATAGTTTAATTAGGACATTTAAGTAATTTTTATAAACATGCTTAGAAAAAAACATTACTGGTGTGCTTTTTGAGACAAAACAAAGGCGCTGATATATTTTAAGATCAATCAGTGCAAGTTTCTTTCAGTTGAAACAGCTCAGATTTACATTTTAGTCTAGGACTAGGCTTAAGCCTTGTCTGTGAAACCAGGGGCAAGTTTCCCAACCAGGACTTTAGTTTATTTGACCAAAGAGATCAGACATGCTTCCATAGCGGTAGCCATGCTCCTTTACTCTACTGCTCAACTGCTTCTTTATCTAAGCACAGAGGTTGTCCACTACCCCTAGTGGTGAGGAGTGTATTAGCAGCTTAAAAAACTAAGTAACGGACTAGTGTCTGTTACAACAGTGATCAGCCACATTTGTCCCAAAAGTTGTTGTTATATGTCAACAAAATTGTGGCTCCATATTGGCGGAAGTGAGAGACTGTAAGATTTAAATCCTTATATCTTCTTAATGCGAATTTTGTCATTGTTCTGGAGCACACTAGTTTATAGACAAAATATTCACACTAAAAGCCAATAAACTTCAATTTTTATTTCATTGTTCATTGTTTCATTATTGTTATAATCACATTTAGCACAGATTATATACTGCCAATTTTTAGTAAAGATATCTTTGTCAATGTCAATCTTTAAAATGGTTAAAATAATCTCTTCTAAAGATTGACATTCAGACAGTCAAAACCAACCGTTTTAATCCCACTGTCAATCTTTACAGTAATGGATCTTTAATGAAATCCACTTCAAACAAATAAAGATTCAATTTGATATACTGCCTTTATATTCTTGGGAGAAAGTGAGATAGAATAAGATAAATACATTGTCCTAAGGATTCAATTCCAGTTTTCAGTTAATAAATTAACCCCCGGTTTCACAAACAAGGCTTAAGCCTAATCCCAGACTAAAATGTAAATCTGAGTTGTTTCAGCTGAAAGAAACTTGCACTGACTGATCTTAAAACATATCAGTGCCTTTGTTTTGTCTTTAATGCACACCAGTAATGCTTTTTTTCTAAGGTACGTTTATAAAAATGACTGAAATGTCTTAAATGAACAATGGCCTAACCCTGGCTTAGTCTAAGCCCTGTCTGTGAAACCGGGCCTACATCGATAAATCTTTCTGCAACCACAAATTAAATTTTCATCTTCAAATTCTTTATGAATTCAAAATATTTAGAAGTTCTTTCCAATCCTATAATTTGTAATTTCTTGGAAAAATTCCAGTGTTTTGGTAGTTTATTATGTATTGAAAGCTCTCCAGCTTATACGACTAGATATAAAGCTCAACTGTATCAATAGCTTTGTGCTTTTGATAGCTCTGCAATTCATCCCTTTAATTAAATCTCCGTATTATATTTGTTTTATAATGTAAAATTATATGATTTTAGCGAAAAAGACTTTTATTTGGTATGCCGACCTGAAGTCATAAAGCTGCGCCGCGCTCCCGCGTCTGTGATTCGGCTGAAGAGAAAGGTATGTGCTTTTAATCATTTGTAGTGTTTAAAATAAACTTGTTTAAGAGAACTGTATATAAAACTGAAATTAATTATTAACCAATGTAACACTAATGCTTTATCTAGTGACATTAAGGGCATTTTGTGCATGTAAAGCATTCACATGAGCAACAGAAAAGTTGCGTTAACGCCATATCATAATTACCATAATTACGAGATACCAACTTGAAAAAAGCGTTCATGTCCTCGTAGAACTCGTAATTACAACTTGTGAACTGAGACTCTGGGAGGTTTCTGAGAGCTACGGCTTGTACCACGTGACCGCTGCACCTCACGCGGAACCAGAGAAAAATGGGCGCTTCCAGTAGTAAAATGTAATTAAGCAGATATTTCGTAATTTTAGTTAGATATCTAGGCTATCCATGTAATAAAAACCTAAAGAAATAATTATACAGTGTAATAATAATACATTTGCATAGCAGCTGTTACTTGTATAGTGTTTTACAGCTCCCTGAAACATTCTTTCATGCAGTGTAAATTTAATGAGAACAATTAAAACGTGTAATGACCAAAAAATGCAAATGTTTTAATTAAAGTGGAATCTATTAAATACATTTGGTTTTTACTGATTTGTAGGTAAGTCTTAATATAAATATGAAACTTGTGTAGGCTATAATTTGTATCTTTTAAGTTGAATAAATTAAAGATGCATTAAGCAATATTTGAAAAACACACTTGCTGCCAATCAGCAGTAATCAGAAGCCAAAAAAGCTAAGTATAATATTTGTGATAAGCTAACATGTTGCAAGAGTGGTGTTACCACTAACATGACAAAGTACAATTTAACATCGTTAAAGATCACGAACACAATTCAAAAACCAACGTGATTCTATTCCTAAATTACAATGATTCATTCATGTGTTTCAATCCTCAACCTTTGACTAAGTACTGGGATAAAAGTTTATAGTTCGGATATAAACTCTGATGTGTACGGTAGCAATCAAAATTACAGAAAAAATTCCCAGATGTTCCAATAAAGTTTATCAGGGCAGCACTCAAGAGAAAAAATAAACAATGAACAAGTTATGAATAAGGTAATAATTTGTAACACACACACACGTTTGGTTTTCATGTTTTATGGGCACATTCCATAGATGCAAATGTTTTATACTGTACAAACTACAATCTTGTTTCTTCATTGGGAGCAAAAAAAAGTCAAAATTTACAGGTATTACAACACTTGTCAGTACATTTAGTCCTCGTAATATAGGAAACACCAAGAGCACACACACACCCCCACCCCCACCATATTTTAAAGGGGTGGTTGACTGTTTTTTTTTTTCTAGGCTTGATTGTGTTTATGGGGTACAGTCTAACATACTTTACTAGCTTTTATGTTAACATAATATTTTTCACGGTCACTATTGTGACCAGTGGGATTAAATGGTTTAATACTGTGTTGTTACCTGAATGATCCACAGCTTTTTTTTTTTTTTTTTTTGGTTTAGTGATAGTTTTTCACGAGTCCCTTGTTTGTCCTTAACAGTTAAACTGCCCGCTGTTCTTCAGAAAAATCCTTCAGGTCCAGGGATGCCATAACCGGGGGTAATCTCAGATTATCTTAAAGGGTTGAGATTTTTGGCTCGAGTCATTTGCAGACTATCAGAAATAAATGCCCAGGGCAATACAGTACAGGAGTATCAATAGCACCCTCAAACGTGAACACAATAGCCCTGTTCCACTGATATTTTCAAAATCAGTTCATCAGTTTCATGAGGTCAATCTTGGCGGTTTAGTCATCAAAACAACAGATGGAGACAATTGTGTGAAAATACAGAACTGTGTTGTCATTGTTGAGAACATTATTTTGAGTGGAGGAAAAACATTTTTTGTGTAAAAAGAGTATAGACATAGAAGCTCTTTTTGACTATCCAATGAATTCATGTGACTTGGGAATTTTTGTTGTTAGGGATCTCTCTGAAGACTTGCACAAATTAGAGTTTGATGGCAATATTGAGAAGTGTGTTAGGTTGCCTCTCTGAGACGGTTTTGTTGCTTTACCATTACTACACATTGCACAGACTGCAGAAGATTAAATGTGGAGTATGTGGCGATAAACAATTAGAAATTCTGAAGTTGGTAAGTATGTTTCCAAATTATGTTTTTTATCAGTGCCAGTTCATTCAAATGTCTCCAGCCAATAAAACCTGTTGTTATTTCAAGAAAAGGTGCAATGGAGTTTGGAGGACAATTTAAAGAAAAAAAAAACTGACATTGTGTCACTCACTCAAGCAATTTAGCTGTTTTTCTTGAATATTGGAACAACTGCAAATGTAAAATTATACAACAGTTCAGTAAACAAGAAGTTAATATTGGGAGTTCAGTTCCAAACAAATCTGCAAAAAAAATGATTGTGCATCTCCAAGCAACACACAGTGCTGGTTTGTTCCTGAAAGAATCAGCCATTTGAGTGAATTGTAGCATCAGTGACAGAGACTTAAAGGGATAGTTCACTCAAAAATGAGAAATATTGGTAATATTTACTATCAAGTCATTTCAAACCTGTAAGACTTGCTTTCTTCTGCTAGAAACAATATATTTTGAAGAATGTTGATAACCAAGCAATTTCCCCCTCCTTTGACTTTTTTATGGACAAAAATACCAACATATCTTCAAAATATATTTTGTGTTTTGTAGAAGAAGATAATACAGGTTTGGAACGATTGGGAAAAAACAGTATTTTTAGATAATTGTGGCACTGTTTACTTATAAAGTCTGATCAGTTTGCCCTATGATCAATAAATTCCAAAAACACATACAAAACCTATGCTAACTGAAAGAAAACAAATTAACTAAAATTTGGCAAGTTATATACCCTTGTGAGTAGACTGCCGACATTCAATAATACGATATATTGTGATTTCCTGATGCGCACTGAGGGTCTAGCTATGTCGGAGGGAGCAGGTCAGATGAGCTCACTGGGGTCTCTCATTCACTAAGCATATGTATGCTCAAATTTGTGCTTGAAACCTGTGTATGAATGTTTTCACGAACAAATCATGATTCACTTAACTCGTACTAAAATTTATTCTAAATTTCTGAAAAAAATATAAGAACAGCTGAAAGCACACACACAAAAATTACACTCTGGTCAATCTTAATAGTCTATATAATCTGTGTGTGTGTGTTAGTATGTCAGACTTGTGTCCTGTCTTGTGTTTTGTTTTGCTCCCCATGTGCCTTCCTTGCCCTAGTTTCTCCCTCTATGTCCTTATTTGGTTATTTTCCTGTTCCTGTCCTCATTGTGTTAATTTGTATTCAGCTGTGTTTGATTAATTATCTAGTTTACTCCTTACATTTAAGCCCTGTGTTTCCCTGAGTCTAGCGTCTGCTGTTATATGTCATTCAGTCTCCATACGTGTATGTTCCTGCTTGCCTATGTTCCCTACCTGTTTGATTTATTAAAGTTTGTTCGTTGGAAGAATTCCTCGTCTCCTCACTCCAGCGGATTGTGACAGAACAGTGGACCAAAACAGAAAGTGAGTGGCGCCTTTTCTCCCCGTTTTGTTTTCCATTTTTGAAAGTGTTTTCTTTTGTTCTCCTGTTTTCTCCCCACGGCATGGATCCTGCTGCATGCTTCTCTGTCCCAGCCCACCAAGATCTCCCTTGCTTCGAGTATGCCTGGGAATTCTGCGGGCTCGCCGCAGTGACGGCATGGGATGACGCCACCATCAAGTCTCTGTTCTGGCTCGGGGCCAACTATCATCGCCCCGTGGACCTCCCAGACACCTCTGGACTAAGTTGGAGGGAAGGGGTCTTCCGGTGTCTGGGGAGTGTCCAGGCCCGAGCCAGAACTAGACCGCTGTCGAGCCCGCCGACAACTCCAAAGTCAATTTTGTGGGCCGCCGCTTGCTCGAGCCCACCGGCCGCGGCTCACTCCAGCCCCAGAGCTCGCTCCAGTGTCGGCTCCTCGAAAGCGCTTTGCTGTGCCTTCTCCTCGAGAGCGTCTTCAAGTGCCTGCTCCACGTAAGCGCAACCTAGTTCCCGGGTCCAGCCCACAGAGGGCTCCTAATCCCCAGTTCAGCCCAGGGCGGGCTCCTGATCGCCAATGTAAATGTACTGTATACAAAGTGGGGCTGGGCGATTATGGCCAAAATTATCACGATAATTTTTATCATATCAGTCGATATCAATAATTATCACTTCATGTCAAATCTTTTTCAAGTTTGAAGCCAGAATTTTGCTCCAAAGTGAAAGTTGTAGAAATCAGACCATTAATTTTTCTTAACAAAATAAATATCTAACTAGAAAAATTATTTCTTAGTTTCTGCATGTTCTAGTGAGTGATACTGTTTCAAATTAAGAAACCGGTTTGGGTTGCCTGATATTATTATTATTAATAATAATAATAATAATAATAATATCACTTTGTCTCTTACAATTGCACATTTGATAGTAGCTTGAGTTAGGATGTAGAGGTAAATTTTTGGATCATTTTTAAAATCAGTAACATCTGTAAAACAGCAACCTCAGTTTTATATGGTTAAATTTATTCTGACCAAGGTTGTTGTTGTTGGTTTTTTTTTTTTTTTTTGTTTTTTTTTTAATTGGTCTCCCATAGTAGCATACATTTAAATAATAATAAACACAGTTAAAACCACACATTACAACTCAATACCATGGTAAATGTAAAACTATATGGTTTTTAGGTAGCCTATTTATATGAAAAACAGTAGTCTAAAAACATTCAGTATAAATGCACACATGCTATAGCTTAATCACAAATGTATACACTATAATTATATACCATTACTCCTGTAATAAAATTCTGTGTGAATATCCCACATTTCTGCCACAATACCATGGTGCAGTGAGTGTTACTACAGTAAATCCATGGTAAATGATGGCGACGTGTAGATTGAAAAGCCTTCTGACTAGCTGGGTTTCCATCACCCTGTTTTAATGCGCATTTTGAAGTATCGCATGAGAAACGAGTGATGGAAACGCCAAATTTTGACTAAAAATCTCTTAATTCGCAAAAGTTTTTACGCTCACTTGAGGTGGTTTTTGACTTGTGCGAAAAAGAGTTAATGCGAATAATGGGAGATGGAAATGCATTTTGCGAATAAATTTCTCCAAGCGCATCAAAAAAAGTCATGTGACTTTGCGCAATGAGACGGGATAACTTGACTAGCAGCGGACTGATCTTGTTCCACAGCATCTGAAATGTTATGGTCGTTCTGAAATGCCTGAGCAAAGTCTGTCATCAAAGTATTTCTGTAAAATCGTCTTGCACAACTGTGTTCCCAAACGGCAGCATTCACCTCCGAAAGCAGTGACCGCATTTGTGTTTCGTCTGCTCGCTCAAAGGCGCAAATTAATTTTTCATACATGGAAAATTATTATATTCAGTAGCTTATCTGAGTTTTCTATAGGCTATTTAGTGCCAGTTTACCAGGAAGTGACGATTTTGTTCTCTTTGACTCGTTGGATGGAAACCGTGCTCGTTCGCAAATGTTTTATGCGATAGTCTAATTTTGCGCACAAGTTAAATTCGCAACTTTGGATGGAAATCCGGCTACTGTCTTGTTGCACACAGTGTTTCTCCTGTTTGGCTTTAAACTAGTTTAAATCACAGAGTCATTTGTGTTCATTGCTGAATGCTAGCATTTCACACTGGATCTCACAGCGCTGCTTATTGTTCCCGTGACCGAGTAAACGCATCTGCTGTAGCGAGCTCGTGCTGCGCGGCAGTTTGACTTTGATCCGAGCGGATAAACGGTCCGTGTGGCTCCATTCAAATGAGTCGCTCTCTTTCATGCTGCTTTTGGCGCATAAACATTATATCGAACATTTATCTAACTCGTTTTATCGAGGAAAATTATATTGTGATAATTATCGTTATCAAATTATTGCCCAGCCCTAGAGAGTCAATTTTTAAAACTGGAATCTCTCTGCATTTACAAATCCTTGGGAACTTTTGGAATAACATAAGTACACAACTGCATGAAATGTATAACACTGTGCAAGTGATTTTTGGATTTTATTAAAAATCTTACATATTGTGCCTTTTAATAGGTTTAGGAATTCATTAATTCCTTCGGCAATTAAGTCACTAAATAGTAGTAAGTGATTTTGTATTGAGATGTTTGTTTATTTGTTTGTGTAATGTATTGTTTTAAGTGTGGTGATACAGTGGCTGTATTTGGAGCCCAAGACGAATTTCCCTGTGGGTATATGCTGTTCTGTGTCAGCAGCACCGTACGCAGATACGCTGTTTACGCTTTGATCTGAACGCAAACAACGTATTCGCATACATATGTGTATACGCACAAAAAGTATTCTTGCAGCTTCGTAAAATTACGGTTGAACCCCTGATGTCACATGGATTATTTTAACGATCTCCTTGCTACATTTCTGAGCCTTGATCGTTTAAGGATTGTAAGAATTACAGAACCTCAGACATTTTGATCTGAGACAGACAATACACACAGTGTATTAAAATATAGACATCTGTTTCCACATCTCACTGAGAGAAGATGAGAGAATTTTCTTTCTCACCTATCCACTTCCTTCACTCACTCTCCCCTCATTTCCATCTAAACACATGACACTACAGAGATCATGTCGTGGCATGAGAGGGGTTTGGATCTTCGTCAGTGCAGTCAAAGAAGCTCAAAACAGCAGAGTTTCAGGTGCCAAAGGAAGACTTTATTAGACAGAGTAACAAAGTCCAGAAAACAGCCGCCACATCCACTGCCTCTAGTCTTTGTTTGTTCAGGCTTCATGTTTTATACACTCTCTTCTTTAACAATGTAACAAAGTTGGTACTTTCTATTTTTTTTTTTTTTATTTGTCATGCCTGTTTGGTTTGCCACCATTATTTAGTAACCCTCCTCGTTCATTTTCTAATGGTGGAATTTGACCAAAGCCGCCATTTTTTTAAAATATGTCCCTCCCATTGGTTGGAGGTGATTTCATCGTTTTTGATGTCATTCTCTGGGAATTACTGATATTTGGTAATGGAAATTTCCAACATTGCTCTTGTAAACTCACAATCTATATTCAGATATTTAGGGCCCGAGCACCGATGGTGTGAGGACCCTATTGGAATTGCTCCGTTTATTATTCTTCTTCTCCAAAGTGAATCGCTTATTTGGGGGCCTAAACATGCTCCAAAACTCATGAAACTTTGCAGACGGGTCAGAACTGGCGAAAATTTACATCTGATATGGTTTTCAAAAGTGGGTGTGGCAAAATGGCTCGATAGCGCCACCTATACAATTTCAAAAGTGTGCGCCTCGAGCTACGTTTTACGTACATGCACGAAAATCGGTACACATGTGTAACACACCATTACCTACAAAAAAGTCTCTTGGAACTAAATCCAAAACCCAACAGGAAGTACGTTATTTTGAATTTCCTGTACAATTTTTGAGCAGTTTTTGCAATTTCCAGGCCTCGTACTTTGACGAACTCCTCCTACAGTTTTTATCGGATCGTCTTCAAATTTGCTGAGTGTAATCATAAGGCCTTTGCGATGCTAAATTGCGAAGATCTTGAGTTTTCGTCAAGGGGCGTGTCCCTGACAGCCTGACAAAGTTTGATGTTTCGCCATGAAACAGGAAGTTGCTGTAACTCAGGCAAGCAATGTCCGATCTGCCCCAAATTTCACACGTTTGATAGGAGTTCAGTCCTGAACACATACCCATGGCTATATTCAGTTATAGTCATAGCGCCACCTGCTGGCAACAGGAAGTGACATGTTTAACACTGTTATGGACTCCTAGGTTTATATCAAAAAGTGTCAGCAAGTGTTAAATAGGCTGGCAACATGCTACAAACTTCCTAAAACATGCTAACAACACTTAGCTAAGTGCTAAAGCATGGTATTAATGCAGTGAAACAGGAAGTTGATGTTACTCAGACATGCAGAGTCCAATCTGCCCGATACTTAACATGATTAATGAGAGTCCTTTCCTGAACACTTCTACATGCCAAGATTCAGTTATAGTGATAGCGCCACCTACTGTCAATAGGAAGTGACATGTTTAACACTGTGATGTACTATTAGCAACACAGTAAAATATGACATTGTGTGCTTAACATGTTAGGAACATGCTCAAACATGCTAGCAAAACTTACTAAGTGCTAAAGCATGCTATTAACGCCATCAAACAGGAAGTTGTTGTTACTCATGCATACAATGGCCAATCTGCCCCAAACTTCACACGTTTTATAAGAGTCCTGGCCTAAACACGTCTAAAGGCCAATATTCAGTTATAATTATAGCGCCACCTGCTGGCAACAGGAAATGACTTGTTTTACACTAACTTAAACATGCAATGCCCAATCTGCCTCAAAATTCACACGTTTTATAAGAGTCCTGGCCTGAACACATCTAAAGGCCAATATTCAGTTATAATCTGTTGGCAGCAGGAAATTTGGCACATATAAATGACTTTTACATATTCCTCCTATATTTACCACTTTAAAAGCATATTGCCCGCTGTTCCCTGTTTTCCTATGGCCACGTGATTGCGGTGAGCCCGGGTGCGAGGGCCCTTTCATCGCTGCTTGCAGCTTTAATCAGTTTTAGACTAACATATTATTCAGTATATTGATTACTTCCATGATTATACATTCTCTTTTTAGTAGGATAATAACATTTTCATAATTTAAAGCTTAATTTCACAATTACAGAAACCACTATTCTTAATCAAAGTTAACAACAATGCAACTGTTCATGTTTGATGTCATTTGAATAGTCTCTGTGTGTCTGGTATAAAGAAGGTCTCATTCTCTTAACAATAGGACAGACAGCCATAAAAAGGTAATACAGATCCTAAGAGTTTAGAGATAAGTTGATTACTGTGAGGGTAATTTGGCTTGATCAGTACAAATTCAAAATGTTAGTTCCTCACTTCATTTTGGGGAATGTTTGTCTTGGGCTGAGTACTTAAGGAAATCTTGTAAGAAGATTGGGGCTTTTCTGTAGTGTAGCAAATTAGCTCAAAAGGGAAATGTATATAAATAATTACAATTAATTATGATTAATTACAATTATTTATATCAGCCGCCAGTAGTAACTGTAGCAGAATTAAATTGCCATCATATAATCTGTTCGTCCAGCAAACATTCAGTGTAAGTTCATATCAACTCTAAGAAAGGATATTTCAGTGGCCACAGAAAATAATTTCCTAAGTATTAATGCATTAGAGCATGTAGTAAGGATCAGAAATCATAAAGGGACATTAATTTGCCAAGCAGAATCAGAAACTCATGTAATTTGTGCACAAGAGAACTAAACACTAACACAAACTAGTCTAACAAACAAACATACAATCACTCATTCATGGGGAAAGGGCAAATGATAGTTGATGGATGAAACCATCAGGAAACCAGAGAATAAAGCTATGAAAATAGTCAGTTAACCACCTGAATAAAACCATCAGCGCTGTTTATAACGGGGTCTATAGCTTATACTAAACCTCTGCTTCGTTTAGTTAAATGTATGATACTTGCAAGATTAGACTGTAAGGGCTCATAGGGAATTTCCATTTAGGTCAATTGGATGTTGTTCGACAAACCTAAACAGGGTGACCCTAACCTTTGTTTATTGTAATAATATTCTAGCTAAGTGTACGTAGGGAAACCATGGCATGACCATATCAAAGCTACTATCAGGGGAAGTAATGTTGGTCGGCTTGTATCTATAGTAGTGGTCGTGACCTCTGACTAGAAATTGTTGCTTTATTCAAGTGTGTACAAATCTATGGGGACTAAATAAAAGTACTTATAGAATGAGCAAGCATAGGAGCAGCCATCTAAAGTATTAGTCAATTACCTCTGTCTAATAACCAAGACTGACGAGAATGTGACCGTAAGGTACGCTAACGGCCGAAGTGATATCTTTGAGTGACATGAGCACCCAAATGAACACAATAATATTAAAGAATAAATAGAATAATCGGATGTCTAGATAAATTATCTGATAAATGATCAATAATAATTGGCATTCTAACTCAAATGCGAGGTCATAATAAAATGTAGTCAGATTAGATAATAAAATGGAGTTGGATTAAAATATAACTTAAATTAAATAACTTTGAGCACCAAAAAGACCGTTGGGCCAATCGTGTGGACCTTACAGGATCCTTTCTGTCTATGGGAGGGTCAGAGAGCTCTCGGAATGCATCAAAAATATCTTAATTTGTGTTACGAAGATGAACGAAGGTCTTATGGGTTTGGAACGACATGAGGGTGAGTAATTAATGACAGAATTTTCATTTTTGGGTGAACTATCCCTTTAACACAGTTTTCTTTTTTGGTTGAGTGGGTTTGCTGGATTATTCATTAAATTTAATGAATAATTGTGTCTGATTGGTCCAGATGCTACAGCAGTTAAATCAGAAACCCATTCTTTTCTCTGTGTTTTAGAGTGGAACAGCTATGAAGAGATGTTTGGATGTCTGTAACATCAATTTACTTCAATGTGCTCTACAACTTGGAAGAGGAGGGATTCATCAACCTGCCCAATCCTGTTGACCTATTCTATGTGGAATATATTTTAATCCCCAAAGTAAACACTGACTTGCAACATTTTATAGAAATCTGGAATCATCATCCCTTGCGAACAGAGGGAAATTTGTCATCCACTGAAATGTGTAAATTTGCCTTCAGTGAGAAAATGTGACAAATTCTGGTATGTTATCAGGAACTTGTTTTTCACAAGAACATGATTGTGAAATTGTCTTTCACAAGATTTGTTTTTATTTTTTTGGTGTAGAAAATTACTGTTATTTAAGTATGGCATTCACACAGAGTAATGTTATGTCTTCTGTTTAAAGCCGGACATTCTGGCTCTTCCAAGTTTGAGAAGGCTGTATTCCTTCGGCTTGACAAAATTGAAGACAGGCTCCTTAACACTGAAAACTTCATGAGAACCAACATGGCATCTGAAATACCAAAAGTGCAACATCTGCTTGACAAGCCATTCAAACAACCACATGACCTAGAACAGTTATGCAGAAAACTGAGTGATTCCACATACAAGCAGAGAGTGGTCAGAATTTTAAGATGTTTGTTCCAGAAAGAATTTGAAATTTCTAAAACATGATAGATTTTCATGTTGAGCTTTATTTTGCCCTTGTGTAACATTAATTATTCATGTGTGCTATTCTGTATTCATGTGTAATATGGCAATACATTTTTAATCAGATTAACTCCCTGAGTCTCCTGGGAGGCAAAACACCTGGGGCTTCATTTATAAACGTTGCATACGCAAAAAAATGGGCATAGAAGCAGGCGTACGCGATTTTCCACGCACATATCGTGATTTATAAAAAAACAAACTTGCTGTAAATATGTACGCACTGTACGGACATTCTAGACCAGGGGTGTTGTCCCGGAGGGCCGGTGTCCTGCAGAGTTTAGCTCCAACCATAATTGAACACACCTGAAGCAGCTAATCAAGCTCTTACTAGGCATACTAGAAGCTTCCATGCAGGTGTGTTGAGGCAAGTTGGAGCTAAACTCTACAGGACACCGGACCTCCAGGACCGAGTTTGGACAGCCCTGTTCTAGACCATGCGTACAAACTCCTTTTCCTGGAGTGAGAAAAGTAATTAAGTAAACAATGATTTTAAACTCTGTTTTCATGTCGATATACACATTTACATTAAATAATCCACTCGCAATTGAGATAAACACTGAAATTACATAATTTTACAAACAACAATTACATCATTTTATTAACAATAAACAATTTTCCTGTGGCATATGTTTTAATAACAGCGAGGAGTGCTATAGGTGCACAATAATTTATCTTTAAAACTACAGATCTCATGTTATGAGAAATATTTTAGCGAAAACAATGATCAATGACGCACCTACTTCAAAATTATGGCGGACACTGATGGATTCGGTGGAACGGTCCATTGTCCGGTTTGAATAGGACCAATGATAATAGCTCACTGTACAACCGCAGCTGCACGGAGGTGTTAATGTTGTGTAAACTCATCTCTATAACATTATGAAAAATACCACTATATCTTAAGGATACAACTAGGAGAAAATGGTAAGATTTGCACGTTTCCTTTTTAAAATACTTTGTCAGTGACGCGCCGAATCAGACAATTGTATTCACACTGCGAATATAAGCAAATCTCTTTCCACTAAAAGAGTTTTATAAATGAGACCCCTAGTGATTCTGTCCGAAGATCAATGCAAAAAAATTTGGAATGCATTGTGGGCAAGTTACAACTTCAAAGGTCGCAAGAAAAAGTAAAAATTTCCAGGAAACAGAAAAATGCAGTGTGATCATTCATAAGTTCATTAATTTCTTATTTCATCCATTTTTCTGACACTTAGCGATTTTAAAGGGTCATGAAGTACATGTCTAAGCAAATATATCTGTGCAGCTTTTAGTGGGCAAGAATTATTGAACGAATGAGAGTGTGATATGCATGGTGTTATAAAAAATTATAATAAAAATAAATAATTATAATATATTTGTCACGTGAGGCCAAGTATGGTGTCCCATACTCGGAATTTGTGCTCCGGATTTCACCCATCCAAGTGCACACACAACAGTGAGTAGTGAACACACACCTGGAGCAGTGGGCAGCCATATTGCTCCAGCGCCCAGGGACCAGTTGGGGGTTTCACCTCAGTCGTAGTATTGAAGACGGAAGAGAGCGCTGGTTATACCTTCAGACTAATGGCAGAAGGTCTGGGAACCATGGCTGTTTTGAAATGACCGCCCAAGAGGCCATATAACTGACAGGTAAAGCAACCAGTCACGTTTTGTTTTGTGCTGCATCATGTTTAGGGGCGTGGAAACGTCTTCACAATAACAGACCGGTGTGTAAAACTTTTGTACGTATTTAAAAGAGTCTATGCTGCAAACCTTACATATTTCACATACTTTTGAAAATCTAGTGTTTAGCTGATCCCGCTCATCATCACAGTTGTAAAGATGATGGCTTTCTTCTTTCGTTAGGGTGTTTGGCGTCACGGCATCTTTGTTTCCAGGTGGAACATTAAAGGATGCAACACAAACGCATCCAGAAGAATTCAACCAATCAGATGACGACCTCGAAATTCCTGAAGTGTTTCTAATTTTGTGTCATATGCATCAGACCATAGGGAAACCAACAGAAGGCAGTGGTGAGAGGAATTGACCTTAATTAGTTGCTTCAGGTGTGTTTGATTAGAGTTGGAGCTAAACTTTGCAGGACAGTTGATCGCCAGGAACAGGGTTGGGCACCCCTGATCTAGATAATACCTTACATGCCCTTGACATAATGGCATACTCAATAAATTATCCAACTACTAAAACACACTGATATTTTCCATTCATTACAACAAAGCATACTGACAGCCAATTACCAAATATTTGGGCCGCAAATGCAACCAACAGAAACCTTTACCACACATTTTATCTTTTTACCATGCAATCAGAGCACATACAATAGTACGAAACACAAAGATTATCATAAAATACCACTTTTTTTTTACTCTTAAAATTTCTACTATATAAAGAAATACCCTCCCGAAGACTTGTCATGATTTAGCCATTCAGCCTAAAGGCGTGGTCACACTGCACTTTTCGTTCCATTGACTTCCATTCATACGCATGCGAATGCGTCAGACCGGAAACGCAAGCCTGTGCGAAAAGTTTCACATTTCACTGCGTTCCAAAGTTCAAACTTGGTGAACTCTGGCCTGCGAATTCGCATCACGTGATACCGTGTGACCAACGGCAGATCAATACGTCAGAGCATGACCTGGTATCTGAATTAAAAGAACAAATTAAAAACTGCAGCTCTGCAGGAAAGTGGAGTAGATTGTATGTTTTGTGTTGAATTTAAGTTTTTGAAAAGACGCTGCACAGCGTGACGTCATATCACGACCGTTGCAGCATGTGAAACGATTTTCATGCTCAAAGTCTAGTGTGACCGCACCTTAACACTGACTTAAAGGTGGGGTAAGTGGTTTCTGGTAGCCAATGTTGACATTTGAAATCACCAAAACAAACACGCCCCTATTTTGATAGCTCCACCCCACACATACATACAGCAACGATTCGTTCTGTGAAAAAAAGCAAAACCAATGTTACTCACGTATCGAGAAGAAACAAAGCAACCTCGGCGTCCGATATTTACACGGGTCCTACTTCTTGCCTTATCGCAACACTGTCTACACTGCGACATGACAAATCCCCGACAGTAAACTGTTGGCGCGTTCTATTTATGACATATTGACACAAATTTAAAATGATTTCGCTTTGTCGCGTCCAGTTTAGACATGGTGTAAGCCTTCTATTGTTCCGCAGATGTTTTCCTCGTTTTTTAAAAATTTTTTATCCGGCATCTCTATCTTTGTCGTCGCTCGGCTCAGCTAATGTCGTGCACTGATGAGCGCTCTCTCCTCTGCATCATGAGTAGACACGCCCCTTACTGCTGATTGGCTACAAGTTTGTTTTGGTACTGGGCCCGACTCAATTTTCTAAAGCGTTTTTGGAAAAAAAACATACCCCACTTTTTATACCTAAATTAATCACTCTTATATATCAATATGATGATAACATTTTGTAATTATTGTAATGATTGAGATCTTCAGCTTGTTAAGCCCGAGACACACTGCATGATTTTCGGCTGTCCCAGATGAAAGATTGGCATCGTGAAACAATTGTGGCGAGTCAGAAATCACCACGATTGTTTCACGATGCCAGTCTTTCGTCTGGGACAGCCAAAAATCGTGCAGTTGGTCTCGGGCTTTAGGGGAGAGAGCCATGAACTGAACTAAGGAGCTGATGATCTCAGTCAGTTGTGTTTAATAAGGGAGACATGCAAAATGTGCAGAGCAGGGGTCCCCAGGACTGGAATTGAGAACCACTGGCATTCTGAAATTTGGGGTACGCTGCCCCTGTGTTAGCTGCTGACATCTCTGCCATGTCTGAAGAAAAGCAAGCAACCTTCTTTGACAACAGGTGTCCATCTAAATGACTACCACTAACACTCGATTTTTTCTTAGCCCGAGGAGCACCAGCAGCTGCTGAGGCGCAGCACTTTTGAGCTCTCTGCCACAAAGTCAGATCTGCTAGCAAAACACTAGCATTCTGATTGTGGTCCAGTCCCGCTAAACACAACTGTCTCTCCGACATAAGCAGCGATCCTGCTTCAGTGTGGAAAGGTATGAAAGACATCACCAATTACAAGACACCATCCCCCAGCACTCTGGAGAATCAACAACTGGCAAACGATTT
>JAFVLL020017057.1:0-33088 GCA_021397915.2 Tor tambroides
GTGAACAAAGAGTGAATATATAGCGGGAACGGGTGGGTGCGGGATACAACCTCGCGGGAGCGGGACTTAAAAAACAGTCCCGCGCAGACCTCTAGCTAAAGGTTAATGCTCTATCATGTTAAATATCCCCTACACCAAACCCCACCCTAAACCTATCCGACAGTGTTAACAAATGCAAAAGTAATGTAAAAACGTATTCACTGATGCAGCTATGTTATTTTAACTTCCTTATGCAGATTGTCACAGGGTTCGTACCAGAGCTCTTCATTACTAGAGTGCTACCGAGTAAACCTACTGAATTAGAAAACTCGTTCATATGAAGCTGTATATATGACGACAACGTTCAAAAGTATCAGTTTTCAAATCGTGCAGGATGTTAAAATTGTTTTGAAGTCATAACAATATTTTGCAAGTAATTGTGTGAAAATTAGCCTTTATTAATCAAAACTCTGTAGCTGTACAGCATACTTTGCATGAAAAGGAATAAATGTTGTCAGAGTTTTACTGCCTCTAGTGTTCATTTCAACTGGAAACTGCAGTGAATCGTACATATAGGTACTTTTTTTTCAGTTTCGCTGAAATGTATGTAGAGGCATGTATTTCCAATGAGCCTAGGTTGCAGAAGCCCTTAACATTTCAGTAATATTGTTCAGTTTAAATTTCTTTGTTCAGACAAACATTTGAAAATTCTGTCGGTCTAACATGAGTTATGTATTTAATTCGCATTTGTTAGTATTTATGACTCGAAACGTCCCATAAACTGAAAAACATGCAGTTGCTTTTTTACGGTGTACTACTTTTGAATGACAGTGAAATTAAAAAAGTAAATTGTTTAGGCAGAGAGAAAACGAGAAATAGGACTCTAACCCAATTCTCCCCAGGCCCAGCAAACGTTAAGCAATGGTTTGGACAAAGCTAGTTAATTAAAAATATGAATATACGTCTATTTATTAGACAGTTACGTCAAATGCAGCTTTGCGCGAGAGCGTTAATTTGTGCCGTCAGCCGTACACTTCTGTAGATTTTGTTTTTAATATCACACTGCTAACTCGACCTCAAATTTTCCAGACTCTTCAATGGACTCAACGGGGTCAAGATCGAAAACAAGGGTAAACAGTCCATGCTAACGTTCTTTAACGTCTCGGAAGAGGATTACGGGAACTACACCTGCGTGGCCATGAACACTCTGGGAATAACAAACGCCAGCATTATTTTGTACGGTACGAGGCTCCTCCTAATAAGTAAATGAATGTTAATTTATGCATAAAATCCATGTCAAGTGTAACTCGGCGTAGTCAACGAGCGTTTCAATGTGTCAAATGTTTGCCTAATGCAATTACATCAGCTCTCTTGTCTTGTCGCCCCGAGGCAGCCGCTAACTTTGACGGTGTTTGAGCGCTGCGATTCCCTTGAACAGCATAATGCATGATGATGCACACGTTGGATGTTTGGGAGGTTGTTAACGTGTAGGGTTTCTCTCCCCGCAGGCCCCGGAGCGATACACGACGTGAACAACGCAGCCTTATCGCCGACCAGCTCATTCTTGCTTCTGACTCTGGTTTTAACTCGTTCGGTCCTCAGCAAGTTTTGATGCTAAAGCAGCGTGTCCGTCTCTCCGTACACACACAGACTCACAGTCCCACACACAGAGAAGGAGAGTACTTTATCAGTTATTATTATCGTCACCATCATTTCAATTATTTTGCCTTATGTTTCATTTCTGAAGGGAAGTATCAGTGTGGGTTTATGGGTCTGTAATAAGATGCTTTGGGATTTAACCGTGTTTTGAAACAGTGAATCTGACTGTGAATGGAGTCAGTTTGTTAGCTGGGTAGAAATAATAATAGAACCACTATATGTCTCTCCAACTTTTTGTATGTGAAAAGAGAAGCAAAAATTCATGTAATCGTGAATAACTGAATGGTTTTTTGCTCAGTATTGAACAGTGTGAATTGAGGTTACTGGTGTCCTGTTTTCCTGTAAAATAACATGATTTTGTTTCTTTTTTTTTAAATAATCGATAAAAAGACAAACAGCAAAAAAAGAGAGAAAGAAACCAAGAATTAAGTGGGCCCAGAAAGTATTTGGAAGCTTGAGTCATGCTCAAAAATACCTGAATGGCATCAAGAAGCAAATGATCTCTTTTTTCGGAACAAACTTCACTTTTCATCCTCTTACATTTTTTTCCCAATTCCTTTTAATCCCCTTTAAATGTGGTTTTTAGTGGATGTAGGAAATCACTTCTTTAGTGTAGTTCATTACATAAACTGCAATATGAACACTGACTTTTTAACAGTTCTACTATAAAAATACCACTACAATGATATTACCTAATAGAGAGTGAGAGAGAGTACAAAATAAATAGTAACATTTTTATCACTGGAATAACGGCTGCTGAAAATTCAGCTTTTCCATCACAGAAATAAATAACATTTTAAAACATATTTAAAAAAAAGAAAGAAAGAAAACAGTTATATATATTAAAAAGGTTTTCTTTTTAATGTATTTTAAAATGTAGCTAATTTATTTCTGTGATGGAAAAGCTGAATTACTTCAGTGATAATGTTACTGTTTATTTTGTTCAATGTTTTGTTATCTAATACAATGACATTCACGCATAATGCGTGGCATAAATGTCCAAATACTTTTTAGGGGATGCTGTATGTGATATTTGATTTACTGTACATGTACAGATGTATGCAATTACTGTTCACACACACACACACACAAGATCTATGCGTTCAATATAATATAGCACACATAGTGCATCTTCAATGCTCATCTGCCACTGATGGTGTTCAAATGACAAAGGAAACACAACGATAACCTGCACGTCTACTTGTACTGAGCTGACATAGTTACAAGCAGTAGGATAGACTCCTTACCTGGTCTAATATGTTTTATGCTGCTCTTAGAGCTGTAGATGCAGACAGTATGCCCTAATGTAAGCTACATAAAATCTGTTCCTCATATAAAGACCCTTTAGGATGACAGCCGTTGCGAGCTGTATAATCATAAATGTACCAAATGGGACAGAGGAACTGATCTGAACAGGTCTGAATAGAGATTTCCTCTATAAAGTCCAAATTTAGTCTCGATCTCCACTGGTCACGTTTTATACCACCAAATAAACACCAGTCATTGTATATTTTGTTGTAAATCCCTTTCCAGAGGCATTTGTATCGTTTTAAACGAATTGAATTTGCTTTGGATGACTCTACTGGAGAGTTTCAACTTCTTTCTCAGGTTTTTGGTGCTGAGTTTCTTTTAAGTGTGTATGATTTTGTATTCTTGAGTCTTGGTGAAGTAAATTTGACAGAAGCCAAAACTGTTTTCGCAAATGATATAATAAAATGATGATATTTAATAACTTCTGAGGACAAAGAAGTCCCAGTAACAGACATATTTCCTTGCGTATCTGTGGGTGATAACCATCAATTTATCCGTGATCTTTAGCACTAATTTCCACACTAATATAATGTCATATAAATGTCAACTTGTGCATGTCTGAGCAGGTGGAAGAATATGGTAATCTTTTTTCATATTCCATATCTTTCCCTTCATAAGTCTGCAGATTTAGCAGCCGTACTTTCGTACTCGTTAAACTATATGAAAGCTGACCCGTCGACACGCTCATAAGGGACTTTGGAGACCCACCAGAAATGTCCACTTGATCAGTAGCCGGCAGTGCTTAAAGGAATAGTTCACCCAAAAATAAAAAATAAAAATGCTGACCCTCAGGCCATCCAACATGAGTTTGGAGAAATGTAGCATCCTCTGCAGTGAGTGGGTGCCGTCAGAATGAGGTCCAAACAGCTGCTAACAATGGTTTGAAATTCAAAACATCTTAATGATGGATTTGTTTTATTACAAACACGTAGCTTTTAGCTTCAGAGTTCTGACGGCACCCATTCACTGCAGAGCATCCATTGGTGAGCAAGTGATACAGTGCTCCAAATCAACACGACAGATGAGTTTGTTTCGATGAAGAAACAAACTCATCTACATCTTGGATGGCTTGAGGATGAGCACATTTTAGGTGAAAATTCCTCTAAGTACCTCTAAAGAAATAAAGAGAGCCACAAGCACTCAACCCACATGACTAACATTCCAGCGCTAAAATGAGACCTTGTCTGTGAGCTGTCTGCATTCAGCTTCAGTGAGCACTGTCAACAGCGCTAGACAAACACGCTGAAGAGGAATGATTCAAGTCCAAGGTCTGTCACACATCACAGAGAAATAAATAGATGCCCATAGATTGTAAATGACCTTTCAGTTGATTTGGAAGTGAAATTTCTGCACTCTAATTTGACGGATGCTGCTCTGTGACCGACTGAATGGTTTTTGTGACTGACGATAGCATGGCGAAGCTCTTTCAAAGGAAATCGGATCATGTGAACGCAGAGTTGAAATATTAATTCGACCTCATTGTGATCATGACATTCATGAGCTCTTTACGTTTAACGGGACGCTGTTCTTCAACATGCAGTACGTTAAAAATGCTGTATGTGAACAAAAAAAGAAATACAGTATATGCAAATAAATATTTATCCTGGTTTTATTTGATTGTTCAATATGAGGACGGTGTAATTGCGGAGATCAACACACCTTTTCCTTGTTAGCGTTGTGCCTTGCGTGCATTTAAAAAGAAAAAAAATGATGTGGTAGTGCAATCTAATAGATTCAGTAACGACCCTGGAAACGTTTTTGTAAACAACCGGCTCATTCAACTGACTTGTTTTAGTGTTTCGAAAGCCACCGAATCATCTTTTGATAAGTATCATTAATTATCAGTATCTCAGTTGTGTTTGGAGTGAAACTGCCCAACGATTTCTGGTGAATTTTGTAACAGGTTAAAGTACATAAATAGGTTGTACTGTAGATCATTAGAGTATCATTTTGGTATGTGGGTTAACTTTTTAAAACACTAATATTGTGACGGTGAAGATGCTATTGACAGTGATGTCATTTTAACTGCTGGGATGAACGGTACAAACCACAGACTGTGGCGCTACACGCTTCACAGCGATCGGCAGTATAGTGTACATAAAATGGCGTTGCAAATCCATTTAAGTTACAAACAGGTATCATTCAGAATGTAATTGTTTCGCTTTATTTTTTTAATCGATATATTTATATTTATTGTCGTCTGAGGGAACAAAAGAGCAAACGTTCAATAACAGCACTGACCTGATCGTCGTTATTTTAAAACTGCTGCAAGTATACATGCTACATCTAATCATAGCAACAGTGTTTCACCCAAAATCTCTTGGCAAAAAATATTTTGCCCTCCCTTGCAAAACCGTATTGTATGTTTGTATTTATTTTTCTGACTGTCTCTACCTAGTTACGATTGTAAAGTGTACGATACCTTAACATTTGCAACACACAGCTCTCTCAATGTGCATGTACAGCCGTAGTTGTATTTTTCTTTTTTTTACTATTGGAAAAAGAGTACAAGACTGTTGTATGTGTTCTGTGTAATAAAGTTAAGAATATTTTCTTCTAGTTTGGGGTTGTTAGTTATCTAACGTACTGCTGTTAAAAAGGGATGCACAGTCTTTCGGCACCATATTGGTTAATGGAATTTGGATATTTAATTGTGAATAATTATTTCTTTACATTTAGATTACCTTTGTTAATGGTAACGACTTACAATAAGGTTTCATTTGCTAACATTAATTAACTGCATTAGTTACTAAGAACTAACAGTGAAAATGCCTTCTCTAAAGCATTAAACTAATACATTATTAAAATCAAAAGCTGTATCTGTTAGCTGGCATGAACTAAAAATGAGCAGCTCTATTTTTATTATTTAACATAAAAAAAAAAGTTTAACAAATACTGTAACAAATTGTTTTGCTCATTGTTAGTTACTAAGTTATTAATTAATGTTAACTACTTGGGCCTAATTGCAAAATGTTACCACGTTCTACCAAATCTTATTGAAATTGTTGAGTTTAGTTTTTTTTTAGTGTTCTATGTTTTTAATTTAAATAGTATATACTTTTAATATTGGATTTTTATTACTTTATCAGCAACTACATGGAAATGATGATCAATAAAGTCAGAATTTTAACATCGCTGCATCCCTAATTTTATTTAAGCAACAAAGGTCGAAAAGGTCACATTATACTGTTATTTATTCATGGCTCAAGGGTAAAGTTAGGCATAATGCAGTATATTCACAAAATACAGTAGCTCAACCTTGAGTGCCTTACTAATTTTAGAAAACATTTTCTGCATAAATAACACACATTTTCATTACAACTTTATTTTATTAGGTGCTATCCTTTGGCTAGAAGATCCAGCTCCTAACAAGTAATCATAGCTGGCCTCAGCTCTCTGTGCACAGTGATATACATCTGCTAAAAGCAGCTGGTTTAAAGGAATAGTTCACCTCTACAATGGATCCTCTGCAGTGAATGGGTGCCGTCAGAATGAGAGTCCAAACAGCTGATAAAAACACCACAAATAATCCACAAGACTCCTGTCCATAAATTAATGTCTTGTGAAGCAAAAACTGTGCTTTTGTAATAAAGAAATTCATTAGGATGTTTTTAAGTTCGAGCTGTTGTTATCAGCTGTTTGGACTCTCATTCTGACGGCACCCATTCACTGCAGAGGATCCACTGGTGAACAAGTGTTGTAATATGAAGAAACAAACTCATCTACGTTTTGGATGGCCTGAGGGTGAGTACATTTTCAGCTGATTTGTATTTTAGGATGAACTATCTAGCAGCAGAAAAGTTATTATTGTAGTCTACTCAAAATGTCAAAAGCCATTGTACCTTAACCCTGTGCTACTGCACTTTTAGCAAGTTTCCCAGTGTTGACATGTTTTAAAAGACAGTTTACCTCGTTAGCACATCTCGGCTCACACTGGTCCTGCTCTATTGACGATACGCTCATGGTTTGGCTGTGGTCCTAAGGATAATGCAGCCAAGAAATGTCATATAAAGTTAATGCGGTCTGTACAAATCCTTATTTATTCACATATTTGTCTTTCCGAATAAGCAGCTCTCATGGCATGTTCCAGAGCGCCGCTCCTGGGCACTAAGATAAAGAAGTCCACCAGGAGTACAGAAGGGAGGAACAGAGCAGAGCTTTTGTTTGCTTCAAGGGAGGTGATTGTCTACCTTCACCTCCAAGCATAAAAGGTGATCATTCCCTGGCTTCCATCTTTTGTTTTCATGTCGAACATTAATAGCCTATAGACAAAGGATTGGCAAGAAATCGCCAAGTTACGTAACATTTTTCTCACCTCCACTGCCCCCGTTTTAAAACTCCATGAATATTCAATTTCAACATCTGCTGCTTGTTTGTTAAAAGCCAAATTCTACTTGCGACATCTTTCCACAGTTTTTTCTTGGAATCCAAGTAAATTTATATTTATAGTCTCAGGGTAGGATTATGGTCATTTCTGTATAGGCACATTCATTAAAGTCTCGGCTATGAAGAAGGTCCAGAAAAACAAAAGATAAAAATGAATAGATACTATCGGTGATGACATGCCCCAATAACAAGGGATGCTATTACACTAAATGGGGTAGCTTGTCACAATCTGAACCTGCCATTAAATAATCTGTCATTGACAATGTAGTGGGTTTTCAGCAAAATGTGAATAATAAAGAAGAAGAAGAAGAAGAAGAAGAAGAAGAAGAAAAGGAATGAGGAAATAGGAAATAGCTACAATTTAAAAGTGAACATACAAAAATATCAAAACATTGTTTTGGCCTACAAATACTATCATTTGTATAATACAATTAATATAAAGAATGCTGAAGAATATATTAGTATACGCTTTGGTAGCGACCACGTCACATTACAGAATTTTAACTTGCATACTAAAACACTACTAAAACATACTAAAATACAAAACATTTGCATAACTGTACTAAAATTTTGTTTATGTCCCCCAAATATGAAGACTGTGTGTTCCCTTTTGTCACAGCTGAAACAATGATGACGTTTCTTTCGTGACAATTTTATGGGATAACACCCAAAAAAAACAAAAAACAAAGACGTCACTACCAAAACTCCACCAAATGTTTCGGTAGTGACAAATTTAGACTTTTGAACCTAGCTAAAAGATGCTAATCAGCACATGGTTAGCTAGCACAGTTCTGAACAGTGGTACACAAATAAAAACTAAACGTTATGGAATAACTCCCAAAAAAGTGTGCTTAATTGCAGAAAAAAGTGTTCGGATTTTTGAACACATTTACCTCAAAATGATGGGGCCTATCTACTCACCATGTAGCTATGAGAGAGAGACACATGAATATTTCTTGATCGTAAATCTAGGGGTGTAGTTAAAATCAGTCTCAGCCAATGGACTAAAACATACACTGTTTTGGTAGTGACATGAAAATAAAGTTTCATAATTTGCAAAGAAAATATATAATATACATTTTTTTTGAACGTCACTTTTTTTTTAAAGAATCAAAAAGATAAAAAAAAATATGGCAAAATTATTACAATATCATTTTCATAAGCTATAAGGGGTTAGAGTTCGGGACAGCCACCTCCAAATTAAAGGTACCCAATAAATGATTTTATAGATATTACGCTTACTAATATTTTAAATATTATTGTGGGTTTCATTAGATAATAGAAGGATCTTAGTAAACATCTAAGATTTGAATACTTAAATGCTTACTTAAATACTTGAATACTTATACTAAATGTGTTTTTTGGTTGTGGGGCAGCAGTTTTGACCAATTCTATAGAATGGCGCATATAGTGGACAAATTTGCAATGTGTGATAACTTGGCCTATATAGATTTCATTAATAGTTTGAATTAGGTTTTTATTTTTAAATTTTAACTTTACTTAAAACATTAGTCGTTTTGTTGTGTCTGTCATTTTTATTAATATTTTATACATAGTGTCTATATAGTTTTTATTTTAGTACAAGTTAAACAAATTACTAAACTAAATTTAGTATGTTAAACTAAATGGCAGCTAGCTGAAATAAAATCTTTCTATATATATATATATATATATATATATTTATATATTTCATTTCAGTTAACATTTAATTTCAGGTAAATTCATATAACTGTACTAATATATGTACTAAGTAGTACTAATATGTGACCCTGGACCACAAAACCAGTCTTAAGTGTCAGTTTTTCGAAATTGAGATTTCTACATCATCTGAAAGCTGAATAAATAATCTTTCCATTGGTGTATGGGTTGTTAGGATCAGACAATATTTGGCCAAGATACAGCTCTTTGAAAATCTGGAATCTGAGGGTGCAGAAAAATCTAAATGTTGAGAAAATCGCCTTTAAAGTTGTCCAAATGAAGTTCTTAGCTATGCATATTACTGATCAAAAATTAAGTTTTGATATATTTACGGTAAGAAATTTACAAAAGATCTTCATGAAACATGATCTTTACTTAATATCCTAATGATTTTTGGCATAAAAAAAATTGATAATTTCGACCCATACAATGTATTTTTGGCTATTGCTACAAATATACCCCAGCGACTTAAGACTGGTTTTGTGGTCCAGGGTCACATATGTAAGTAACTTTTTCTACACTTAGACCACAGCTCAAGCTGTAAGTTGATATCCTTCATTAAGTAGTTTGTTCTTGACTGATTGTGCCAAAATGACAATAAAGGCAGTTTAGTTTGAAGATAAAATTCATAAACAATTTTTCAGCGGCTTTGAATTTGATTTTAGTAGCTACGTAGTATTCAAAAAGCACGATTAGAGAAAACCTTCATTTGTGCAGTTGGAAGTCTGATTAACATCCTCTAGTCACTTTGAGTAGAAACCCTTGTGACAACTAGCCCCAGTCTCCAAAATAAAACATTCAGCCATCCAATTTGATATTTTTGTGGCCGTCATTCTCTTTCAGATATGTAACGCTGATCTGGCTGTTTATCTGCGTTTTCAGCTGTCTCTCAGCGTGATCCTAATTGTCTTCCATACTGCCATGTTTGTCACCTGGTGCCTCTCTAACTAGCAGCAGAGAGTGTTACTACAGCCATCATCTACAATGAACAATCACAGGAGAAAAAAAAAACACTGTGAAATGCCAGGCTTTAATTAAGAGTCCTCACTGAAGCCTTTTTTAACTTCAATCACAGACGGCTCTCACGTCACTTTCAGAACAGATCTCACAGCTTCCTTCTCAAGCTCACGTGCATCACTCCCACAGGCCGAGTCTGTCAAATCCCTTTAAAACACTTACCACACTGACACCTCCTTCCTTAACCAAAGGATCGAGCTTAAGTGTTCTTAGAACTGGGGATTTGAATTATTGATTTTGAATCAGCCTGTGTTGGTGTGGATTTGCTCTGGTTTCAACAAGTTTGTCTATACAAAAATATAAACCATATGGCCACTCAGTTAGACCAGAGAGATTATGCATGTATATTTTATATTTGTATATCATTTTTAATAACATGCATCTATGAATCCGTTCTTGAGTGAGACTGCAGACCAGTTCTATTTAGATACAACATTTTATTATTGTAAGTCTTAAATATGAACACACCATCTCCATTAAAGGAAAAACATATGACGCAACAAATTCTTTACAATACAAGGAGTTAAAATACTTGATTCACTCCTCTCCAGGGAACCACCAGAGATCAGTGGAACAAAATGAACTTCTCCAGGCTGGTTGTTTTAAAGGTTGGGTGGTGGGAGTTGAATCAATTCTTCGCACCAAGTTGGGCATGTGAATTGAAGTACAGCCATGAACAGACGAGCCTTGTGTTTCTGTTAATACGGTGCATCGATTGATCGTTCTCTCTTTGATCATCCAAAATCTTTCCACACAGGAACTCACAGACATTATTTATCGGGACTTGCTTTTTAAATTTTGTGATTTTGAATTAAAACGCTGCCATGAAATGTGCATTTCTGACTGTCGTGACAGTTTTAGTCTCCCAGCGTTATGAAATGTGTGAACTGTTCTTAATCTGGTTGTGGTCCCTATATCTTAAAAAGAAAAATTATGCCATAATGCTGAACAATACAACTTTGGGGCAAGAAAACACTGCCACCCATTAAACTGCACACACATCACATTGCCTTTCATTAACATACAACTTGTGCTTAAAATCCACTAGACTGATTTCTGTCTGACATGTGGTTCATGACATTTAAAGAATTGTTTGTATAAAAATGAAAACAGCCATCATTTACTCACCCTCAATTCATTTCAAAACCTGTATGATTTTTTTCTTCCTGATGAAAGTCTTGGCTCTTTTACCTTTCTTTGGAAAAGCATGAGGGTGAATAAATGATGAGAGTGTTAATCTTTTCCAGAACTACTCCTTCAAATGAAAAAAAGGGAAACATTAGGCATACATCCTATACAGGTCAACCAACACCAGCTTCAAATCGATTCTCACTTGTTTTTCCCCAGAACACAAAGGACGTCAGGACATCTGCTCATGATGAGATGATGAAGGGCAAATGAGCATCATCTGCTTTTTCCGAAAGCACAATATTTAGACATCAGATTTCACAATGAGCAACTGCAATGAGCTGGTATCTACCATAATACTGTTTGAGAAATAAATTACACAGCTTCAGAAAAAGGGAATAACAAAAAATAGAAAACGTTGCATTGTATTAAACAGGTTCACAATTTTAGTAAAAACAAGTGTGCATATTTTCCCTTTGTACAAGTTGTATATGCATATACATACAGAGATGTTAGCAGGAACGACATGTTTAAAAATAAAAAATAAAACTCTTTTAGCAGATTGCTCTTTGGGCTTTCAAATGCAATCCAATAAGTTTGAATTACACCTGGAACAAATGCCACATTTTTTCCATCTTTAATTCATACGTTGTCATTCCATATATACTAAAATGATTCCAACATCTGACTTATTACTTTGTGGTGTAAATAAATCCATTTTATATAGAGTTTTTATATGATTCTGCATAGTCCAACTGTGCCATTCTGGTCATCAAAATAAAAAAAACATCCTGATATATACTGCATTGTTTTGTGTGTGTTAAATGGTAAAATGCAGATTAGATGTACTCGAAAAAAAACATGATGTTTGTGTCTTTTTTGCTGCTTATTTTGATCGGCTGTACAGCTATGATACAGTAAAAAAAAAAAAAAAAAAAAACACAACGAAAAAAAACCCGGAGACATATGCCCTTCCTTATCGCATGCCTTTGACTTGAATGAATTACTCCCCAATCACACTGTATTCTATATGAATTCTGAAGGGTTACAGAGTTAAATTAAAATGACAGTCACAAAAATAAATTAAATAAAATATTTCAAATTAAACTTGCATCTCTGTCATTTGCTTTTAGAGAATACAAAACTGTATTCAGTGGGGCAAAACAGTATGACAATTAGCAATGTAAGAGAAGTTACATTATTAAACTATTATAAACAAAAGAAATGCATGATTACTTTATTAAAAGGAAGTACTTGGGTACCCCATGCACATTTTCGGGCATTTTCGGTAACCCATGCACGATTTGTGACTCCAAGATGAGAGTGATGTCACACAAACTGTGATCTTTATCCACTGAAAACATCTTCGGCATCAAAACTTGAGCAAGATTTGTAGAAGTACGATGAGAAGTAGACAGGTGGGTGTGGAGACCGTTGACGTGCCGCTGTTGCCATCCTGAACTGCTCCGGGTCCTAAAGCATCGAAAAGATTCACACGTGTCAGGCAAAACATCTCCGGCCTCCAACTGTGCTGTAAACTGCCTCGTTTTCGTTCTTCAGACTGTCTGTAACATCGCATGAACTCGCTCACCTACGCATCTGCACTTCTGATGTTATATTACAGTACGTCCTCAATATTATCTTTCATTCTTTGTCAGCTCTCTGCATTTTCTAGCTTTACAGCGCTAAACTGCTATTTTCTAGTCGAGCGTGTCTTGTTAAAATCTATGTTAGTATATTAGAGCATCTCCTGTTTGTTGATGAGTTTGTAGTGATTAGTAGTATTTAGTAGCTTGTGTATCACAAACCTTCCAACAAATCATTGTTTTCAAAGGCTGTTTGCTCTAAATCGGATGAAGTCATTTCTAAAACTGAAGCCGTCCCCACTAAAAGAGAGATTATATAACAAAACACTTTATAGAAAGACACAACATGCAATATGAACTCACTATAGTACATCATTCCCATAGGTGCTATTAGGCGCAGACTTTAGTCTAAATGAGATGTTTCATAAAAATATTAATCAAGTCAATCTAGAGTATTCTGGCACGGTTCCGCTGGCTCTGCTGTGGTAGCGGGTCATCTAACTGGGACGAAAGCGCTCCAGCTCGGCAGATTAACGTCTAAGCGAGGGTCTTTAGTGGTCACATTTGTAACGTAGGAGCATCTGTTCTTCTCCTTTCAAAGCAGCACATCCAGTCTCCCTGCGCTCTCACCATTATTACCCGACTGTACGCCGCATCCTTGACCAGTCAACCGCCGAGGTCAGCCGTAATTGCGGTTGCTTATAAACAAAATAATCACTGGAGGTGCAGTTTAACCAGATTACTAAAGAAGAAGAGTAGAACAGACGCTCAACTGTGTGGTTGTCATGGTAAAAAAATGGAACAAGAAAGTATGAATTAAGTATGGCAGTCTGATGAAAATTATTGGTCTTGTATTCTGATGTGATGCAATATTAAAATAGTAGTCAATGGATTCATTTGTAATCAAGCAAAAAGCAGAAATTATTATATATAGCACAATATTACATATACTGTATATAATAATTATTATTTAGGATATATTATTGTTGTTAAATACTGTTCAAAAGCTTGAGGTCAGTATGAATGTATTTAAAATAATTAATACTCTGATTCTGCAAGGATGCCTTAACTTGATCAAAAGTCTTTTTGTTACAAACAAAACAAGACAAAACAAAAAACTTTTTTTTTAAAAAAGTGTTCATTTTAACTTTCCACGCATCAAAAGTATTGGGAAAAAAAATTCACCCAAAATTGATTCTGCAAGGATGCCTTAACTTGATCAAAAGACTTTTTGAAACAAAACAAAAAACAACAACAAAAAAGAGTCTATTTAAAAAAATTATGTTCCTTTTAACTTTCCATGCATCAAAAATATTGGGGAAAAAAATTCCACCAAAAATTTAGTAGCACAACTCTTCATGTGACACTAATGGCTGCTAAAAAAAAAAATCAGCTGAAACAGAAAATTGTTATTTTAAATTGTAGTAATATATCTCAATATTACTGTATTTTTAATTAAATAAATGCAGCCTTGGTGGACAAGAAATTTCTTTCAAGAACATTACAAATTCATACCCATAAAAAAAACTGACCTCAAACTTGAGGCAGTAAGAGTCCTTTTTTTTTTTTTTTGAAAAATACACTTTTATATACTCCTTTTGATTTTAATGTAAAATATGGTTTTGTGAGTTTCAGTTCTGTATTATATTTATGCAGGTAAAATTTTAGTCAAACAGTCTCATCAAACATATACATGCTAACGTTCAGACATGTTCAAAGTTGAAATTCCATATGTGTGTATTTTTATATTTAAGGGTTGCACTGACTAGTCAACTACACAGTTAGCTCTGCTAATGGGTTCTTTGATCCTGAGTCAACTATTCACAGATCACATGACTTCAACTGCGTTGGTTCAATAGAATGCAACAGTTGGGCTCCAGAGTAGAAATCCCATTCATTTTCTCCATAGAGAAATTGATTAACATATAATCCTTTCAAGCCAGAACTACCATACACTCCAAATGATGAAATATGTATCTGTAAAGGCAAAAAGGCTGTGTGACTCCAGCTTCATTTAAAATAAATAAATAAATAATGGAAAAATCACGTTTGATAGCCACATTCTCAGTGAAGAACTACGTTACTCACAATCCTCCTTGAATCTACCCTTCAGAGAACCATGGAGAGCTCATTAACAACCACCCACTCCCATGAAGCACTGCGAATGGTGTAAAGACATACACTATATATTTAAAAGTGTTGCAATGCATGATTTAAACAATAATAGAATTTTACACTATACTTGAACCATATTTTTTATTTGATTACGTCTTCATGGGTTGCTTTGCTCATTGTCTCATAAAAAGTTATGGTTTTTTGCCTTGAATCTTGACATTACCAACTTTGATTTCATCTCAGAGCTGGTTGGTTTGGTTCATGCCTTAGAACTCTTGATTGACTGACTTGTGGAAAAATCATCTGGGAAGAACACTTCCAGATTATAGCATAATGTGTAAATTATGTATCATTTTCCATCATGATCCCACACACACACCGCTCTGAACGCTGTTCGGAGGCTGACAGAGTCTGGCAGTGGAGATATTGCCCACATCATCTAAGCCACATGGGATATATTCTTGTTATTGCATGTCTATACTGGAAAAAGTGTGCTGGAAGTGTAGACAACTTCACTGATTAAAATGGAAGAAGTCTATTTGTTTTCTACAGTGTAGGCATGCTGTTACTGTATTTGGATGGCTGATTGGCATGTGGTGAGTCATTTAATGTACAACACAACAGACTAGTCTACTACTTTTTTGGCCAACTAGTCAGTTAGTAAAAGAACAGTAGTCATGCAACCCCCAGTATATACATATACACAAAAAGATGGAAAGTTTCATCAATTGAACATGTTTTTGTTTTTTTCACTCTTGAAGTTGGATTTGTCTTTTTCGCTTCATGTTTCGTGCGAACGATCACTATTCGAGAGCGGCAATATTCAGTCCTGACAAAACAAATGTTATGTCATGGTATTAGCATTGATGTCTATTAAATCTTTCTCTTTGATGGGCCTTTTAGACTAAAGTCTAATTTCCCCTGGATTTCGGAGAGTACGGTAGGGTTTCTTTAGGGACAGCTATCCAATTATTCTGCAGCCACAGCTTAGAGTAAATCCTGCACAAGTGTAATTATACTAATGTGAGGTTCTCACAATCAAATTCAATGCAATTAATGACCCTCTGGAGAGGACATGGTTACCAATTCCACACTTTTTTTTAGGCCAGACACTGGAGAAAAGTTGGCCAGGACAAGATTTCTATTCTTGGCAGAGAAGAAAGATTAAAGGACAATGCAAGGACAAATCAGTAACAACCATCAACAACATACAGTATACAGGTGAAGAACGACCCCTTACAAAACAGCAGGAAAGACCGGAGGCAATTATAACACATACATTTTCAATCACAAACAAGTTCGAGTGATGCATATGTTCAGCAAATGTTCAACAAAGACTCTCTTTGCATTAAAAAACTAAAAAGATTTAGGCCCGGTTTCACAGACGGGGCTTAGACTAAGCCAGGATTAGATCATTTTTTGCAATTTCTATAAACGTGCTTAGAAAAAAAATTAACGGTGTGCATCTTGAGACAAAAAGGCACTGATATATTTTAAGATCAGTCAGTGCCTTGTCTGTGAAACCGGGGGTTAGAGGTTTAAAACAGAATGTATTTAGATAGTATAAAGAAAATAAACTATTTTATTGACAGATTGTAAGCTGAATGTTAACATAAGCTAATATTTTGCTCAATTTCCCAAAGTTTTATCTCAACTCTGAGATCAAATAACCTTATTCATGAAAAACTGAGTGAAATACGCAATTATTTAGTACATTATTTCTATGAAGGTTCAATCAGAAAAAACTGTTTCAAATAATGTAGGTCTCAGTTTGACCTTTGCTATTTTATTAAGTATTAAATCAATGACATTCCTTTGAGTTATCCAGCTATTTGAGATTTACTGGTTGAAGTGTGCACTGCAATTTTCTATACATCAACAGATTGTATATTAAAGGGGTCATGACATGAGAAATCAAATTTGCCTTGATCTTTTGGCATACAAGAGGTCTTTGTACCATTAAAACATCCTGCAAGTATCATAGCTTAAAACATCCTTCTCATTGTAAACAAAGCATTTATTTAATCAAGCTCCAAAAACTTGTTTGGATCCTCACCTGGAGGTGCCAGGTGACGTCACCTGGGTGCAGTTGTTTGCATTAACACTGCCTCCAGAGCAAGATATTGACGAATAGTCATCTTCTCACCACAGGCCCCGCCCACTGGCGTTCACTTGCTTAACGGCTGACTTGATCACACTGAATGAGAGTGCCACGTCAAAAGCAAATAGAAATTACAATCACTGCCGCTATCTTGACTACACTGGATACAGTATGCAGATGCGCCATCGCTTGAGTCTGTCGTCAATAGGACAAACAGAGTTGAAGATTGTTCGCTTTGACGCGTTTGGTTTAAACAGCTCGTTTGTATCTTTGTACAGATATCAGAAGCATCCCAGTGTAAGGAACAAGTAGATAGTTTATTTTTAATGGCACCCCGGATCGTGTCAGAGGATTGATCGGAGCATTTTGTTTTGTAAACAAGGCACGGTGTCATGGAGAGTTCACAAAGAAACCTTTTGTTGAAAGAAGCGGTACTAGATCTGACTGCAGCTGCCTCACAAACTGGAAGTAAATGATTTCATAATGCTTTGTCTGGAAATGACCATTTTATTTTGATCATGTTGTCAAAACACTCACATGCAATAGTGAGGGGGCGGGGCATTGATACTGTTTCCTGTTGCAATGCCGTTAGCCAATCATAACAGTGGCCGATTACTGACAAACCTTAAAGGAGCCGTCCCTTAAAACAGGTCGTTTTAGACAGGGGGGCAGAATGGGGGTTAAAAGTACTAATTTTTCCACATATTTACTTGTTTTTTGAGTAAAAAACTTTATTAACATTATAAGTAAACCTCAAGTAACATATTAAAATGATTAAAAAAAATCCATATCATGACCCCTTTAACTCCAATTTTAACCAGATTTTTCTCTATGTATGCATATTAATGGTAATATCACTGAAAGTAAAATTTTAAAAGTCAAATTGACAGCGGTCTCTCCTACTGTGGCGATACAATGGTATATTGATTATATATACCATGGTACTGTATGATTTATGTAAACTCTTAAAATAAAAGATACAAAATCTGTCACTGGGGCAGTAACTTTTCAAAAAGTACCTAAAATGTACATATATATTTGAACCTTTTAAAAAAGTACCACCCCAGTGACAGTTTTTGTGCCTTTTTCTCTAAGAGTGTACAATAGAGCAATTTCGTGTAGACGTCACAGTTACGTCACTAGCAGCTGCGCGGGCATTGTGGTGGCAGAAACACACGGTAACAAGCGGAGTGAAACGGGAAAAATCCATGGAATAAGAGATCAAATGTATTGTTGTGCCTTTGGATGTCAGAATCGGAATGCAAATAATTTTTATAGAATACTGTCGTCAAAAACGCCATTTGAAGCTAAACGCAGACGTTTAAACGGACAGAATGAATGAAACCTTCTATGAATACTCTACTTTTAATTTGATTTAAACAATTGGTCTACATAATATTCACATATGCAGTTCATCGGGAACATATTATATTTGCCCTACAGTTACAGCATGAAATACTATTTAAACATTTTACATTTAACGTTACCTATTTTGTCTCACAATTCTTTGAGACTTTTTTTCTCATAAATGCAACTTTATATTTCGTATTTCGGACTTTATAACTCGATTTAATTCAACAATAGCGAATTTGTCCATTCTGAGGGGGGAAAATCGCCAGAAGTGTGGGATATAAACTCATAAGAGAGAATGACGAGTTGATTTTTCTTATCAGAATTGTGAGATGTAATCTCGGAATTGCGAGAATAAAGTCAGAATTTTGAAATATTGAAATTTTAAAGCTGTTGCCACTGCCAGACAAAAAAACGACGACAGCTGTGGTTAAACGAGATAAAACGAGTGGACTGGACGGAAACGATCGTCAAAAATGCTCACGTTTGCAGCGCCCACTTCTTATCAGAAAAGGTTCAATAAAGTATTGTCTTTTGTTGTTATGGGCGCGTCTGAAGATTTCTTGCATCTCACTATTATGTTGTGTATGAACTAATGTCTGTCTGCATGTGTGTAAAACAACAAACTGACGATTTATATGCTTAATCATATGTAACTGTATATACACTGTTATGAGTAATTGTGGCTGGAATAATAATGTAGCTGTAAAAATAGTTGCCTGCTGAAATTGAAATATACATCTTCATGACTAGACAGACACGGTGACTTAACTATGTTAGATGTGAGTCACTCAACCGTAGGGAATCCTGTCAGATCGTCCATCCTTTGAGTAAAAGTGTGTGCGGGTCGGCCAATCTGGTTTCGTCCGTTAAAGTGAACCTTTTCAAATAACAATCGAGGTCCCGGACAGTGAGAGACCTTACATATGCAGGTAAAATCGGAATTTCTCCAGTTATTGTTAAAAAAACAAGCTGACAGACTTCATAGCTAGCATTAGTGAAGCGGTCAGGGGGATCTTTCTGCCACCACCTAAGCTCCACCCACAGAAAAACGTTTACTAACAGAAAAAGGGTCTATTGACCTTTGTGTAGTACCATGGTTACCATGTCCATGTAAGACCATGGCACTTTTTTTGTAAGGGGCAAATAAACATTTAAAGACTGAAGCTTTTAGGCTTTAAAAAGTAACCGTAAAAGTATAATAAAAGTAGTCCATTAAACACATGAGTTATAATTAAAGTGTTCTTAAGTGTTCTGAATCAAATCAACTGATTCTTTGAAAATTTCCAACTCAAAGGAATGATTCTTTTATCACTACTGCTTTAAAACTATTGTATGACTTCAGAAGACTTGGACTTTAGAGCATGAGTCATATGGACCACTTTTACCATACTTTCATGATGCTTCTTTGTCCATTTTGTCCATTCCATGTTCACTGTAATTTCATTGGCTAGAGAAAAGTATTTAAAATTTTTTCCATGTTCTACAAAAGTATGAGTGGAAGTAAATGATGACAATTTTCCTTTAAGTACTTTTCTCATCAGCTGAGTAATAATGAAGCACTCACAATTCAACAAACATCAAAAGACATTATATGACGCAGACATGTACTTACAAACAGCGGATGAGAGCATGAATTGACATAATGAAGCCATGCCATGGTGGAAGAAGGTTAGAGAGGAAAGAAAGTGACAGAGGAGAAAAAGAAACATGTTTAGGCTACAGAAAACAGAAACCCATTCATCAACTCACAGTGACTGAAGGCAGATTGAGGCATGTCAGTACCCCGCCAATCCCAGAGCGCCAATTCAGACTGTCACTCAATGTGCTGAATGTATTATTGACATTACAAAATGGGATTTTAAGCTAATAACCCTCTTAATAGGAACAGCTAGTGGCCAATTTACAATCTGACAATCACATTCTGTCAGACGAGGCACAACAATTATATGACCCTGTTCAAATCAGGGAAATTTTGTGGGCTGCCCTCGCCGATAGACTTGAGTGCCGCATCAACGACTTGGCCTTGTCACGTTGCGGTTGATGTGAAAATAACCATGTTTGCATCTTCTTTGCGTATTAAACACGCTGGAACATGCTTTAGGAGGCCACATTCCCATGCACTCTACTAACCTTGCAATAGCGTCGAACTAGTGGGTTCAATTATTTCTACATCAACAAAAACAAACACAAAAACATGAATCAAAAGCAAATGAAGGAGAATCCCGAGATGAAAATCTCAAAGATTAATAGCTGAAACTACCAAGGGAAAATTCATAATGTTAACAGGAACATTATCAGCATGAATTTCTGCTTTTGTTCAGCTTTCTTTGAACGAAAGTTTAAGCAAACAAAATTTCAAACTACTTCAACTAGTTGAAGAATTGTGAAAAGGCTCCAAACAGACTTTAAGACTTGACTGAAACCAGCAACTACTGAAACTTACCGTAAAGGATGATGCTTGTGTTAGCGCTCCCAAGTTTGTTGATAGCGACGCAGGTGTAATTGCCATAGTCTGCCTCGGACACGTTGAAGAATGTCAGCTTTGAAAATGCTCCGGCATCCTCGATCTCAATGCCATCAAAGCCACTGAAGATCCTGGGAAACAGTCAGCAAATGGGAAGACTTGAATCAGCCTGGCCTTGTTTACGCTACATCAGAGCATCCTTTGAAGCTAGAGGTTACATTTATGACAGCATCAACATTTTCGGACGCAGATTGCGGCGGCCTGGATACATTAAAAGGAGGCAAAACTGCAGGATTGAATTACTGGCAGTGGCACGCAGAGGGACACGCACACGCGCGCTTCTGCACATTTAATTATGATACAACATTGTGACAACTTATTCTTCACTTGACATCAAAGGCAGTTTGAGAGAACATACTGAGACACATTCCAGCCAAAGGCACTCAAGTATTTTGCTGTTAAAAACAGTGAACGAATGACAGCACATCTAGTCAGACGTACAACTACTGAAAAATATTTGTCCTTCACCTCACAATGTCAAATCCAATATTATACATCTGACAGATATACAGGAAATACAGAAAACTCTTGTTCAGAACTAGCTGCTACTGTACACATCTAGTTAAAAACAAAAAAAAAACAAACAAAAAAAAAAACGTAAATTGCTGATTTCTAAGATTGAAAGAGAAACTGAGGCATTAGAGTGTACACAAATACACACACACACATATAACACTAAGTGTTACATTAAGGTTGTGGTTATATCCCAAAGATTGGAACAGATGAAGCAGAATATCCTGAAGTGATATGCCATACCTCCTGTCATCTCTGTACCACTCAAAATCTGCCTCGGGTACAGCATCTGCCTCACACTGCAGGACACCTCTCTGACCCAGGGTCACGCCAACATCTCTGCCATCTGAAACACTGGGAGGGTCTAAACACACAAAACCACATAAAGGATCTCTGTTATGGACTGGTAGTTACTTAGTAACCATCATATTGCAACTACAAACAATAAACAAATAAAATTTCTACATATAAAGCAGGATCAAGTGTCAATGATGCTTTTATTTTGCATTTCAAGACTTTTAATTATAAATTATACTATCATTTTGTATTTATTTATTTAAATAAAATCCTAAGATTTCTGTGTATTTACATGTTTAAACAAACAAACAAACAAACAAACAATAAACACAAAGTGGGGTTCAAAGGTCTTAAACCTCTGAACTTTTGTTCTGCATTTTAAGACATTCTGCTACACATTATAATTTTATATTTATTTATTTCAATAAAATCCTTTGTTTATTTAAAAATTTAAAGTTTCTGTTTATTTCCAGGTTTAAATAAATGAATGAATAAAGCTAATTTATAAACATAAAGTGGGGTTCAAAAGTCTTAAATCACTAGTGATGCTTTTATTTTTCATTTTGAGACATTTCATTACAAATAATAATATAATATTATGTTTATTTAAATTAAACTCTGAAAATTTTAAACAAACAAATAAACGTTTTACACAAAGTGGGGTTCAAAAGTCTTAAAATCTATTTATTTAATAAATCATCATTCTAAATGTATTTATTTAAAAAATAAACATGAATATTTGTAAATAAACAAATAAATAAATTTGCAATATAAATTGCATATGTAATGTTGGTTTAAATTCACAAGAGACTTACAGTTGACTGTGAGCTCAACAGTCTGTGTGTCCACTGCAATGTCGTTTGATGCGGTGCATTCATATACTCCTGCTCTATATCTGCTGATGAAGGGAATCTCCAGAACCTCGCTGTCTGAGCTTAGGCTGTCATCTGAACAAGAAAACGTTCAAATTAGACTATGTCACGATCTGTATTAAAGCTCTCAAAAGAGAGAAGGGTTGTCTATGATTCCACAAAACACAACTACAACAAAAACAAATGACTTGATTGGTTGGAGAGCAGTCTTGATCCTGGAACAACAAAGTGTTGCTTGGGTAAATGACATCATGCTGCATGTGTCTCATTATCACCAAAGATCTAAAACGTGTCTGATTTCCCAGTATCATCACATCCGTACTTTGCTTGGGCACAATAAGCCACACTGTAGAGCATGTTGATGCCCCTCTTTGCAAATTCAAACTTCATCTTCCCTGAAATACTGAAGCTCTGATGTATTTATAGTCATTTGTGTCCTATTGAGGGAGAAGGCGACACTAGAGATATGAAATTCAATTCAAATATGAGTCTCAGTCTCTGCTCAGCTGCTTTGAAGTGTTCGCATACACACCGGAGTCAAACTGCTAAAACATTTTCATGTTAACGAAACCCAGACTGGGGAAAAAAAGACGTTGGCGGAAAGGGATCCATGTGATGCAGTTCTCAACGTCAAGCGGTAATACGCGGTTGACTTAAATAAATATCGTCCCCAATGTAGTTTCTGACAGGAAAATAACACAGCATTCACTTAAGTATGTTCTGAAAGACAGTGTCTTACACCTGGGAGCGGCTGTTAACGAGAAAGACAGAGGCACTTCCTTTAACCTGATGAGGAATGTCAACAGAGTGCTCTGGAGAAAGAAGCTCATTACCGTTCAACACCGTACACACCTCGCTGCACTGAAAAGCAACTTGAAATCTACTCAAAAAGCCTCTTGTATAATTTTATTGTTGCATTGTTTAAAAAGATTCTGTTTTAAATTCAAACAATCAACTACACCTTCAAAACAAACCAATTTGCAAAATGAGCCACAGAAGGAGAGTTTCTTCTTCATTCAAGATGCTCATTTTGATGTTTCCCACTGAAAAGTGTACGTCGTTGTTGATGTTGTAAGCTTCATGAAAAGCAAACCATTGCTGTTTGATACCTGGTCCAACAGAGAGGAAATGTGGTGCTTTGGCATCAGGTGCATTGTGGACTGTCTTCCATCAATGTGAAGATTGACAAAATTGGACCGTTTATTTCCATCAGGGGCTTTGGGTTTCACGGCTGCCATGGAGGATTGTATCAACGCGAAGTACTTGAAGACTGACATCTCGGGCTTTTTTCCTTCATCAATACACTCCTGAAGCATATTCATCATGCATGTCTTACATAATGCAACCGCTTTTGTATATTCATGGCCCCCGATGGCATTATAAGTGTCAGTCAATACACCCAGGCTTTGATTTGTGATATTATCACAAGTTAAAATCAAATGCCTCTTGAGCTGAAATGGCACAAGTATCGTACCGGGTGTCATAAAAAATAGAACAAGCGCCAAACAACTCTATTAATGGAGAAACCAAAGCCACAGAAATGAAGCAGGCTGCCCTACACAGTCACATCTTTAGATGGCATTCTCACTGATGAATACTGCACACAAAAATGACAACATATTCTTGAAATCTCCATTTGCAATCAGACTGCAATCCAAAGTTATACAAGGCACACTTTTGTAAAGAACTAATAGTTTTGCTTTTTTCTGTTATATGCTTTTTCTGTTATATACTCTGTATATAGTGCTATATTCAGTTAGTTTTGGCTGAGGCCCTTAGCAGCAATGAAAGCAGATATCCACAGGCAGAATTAGAGTTTAAAATATTAAACAATCTGTCCTTAAAGGTATAGTTCACCAAAAAGAAAAAAGAAAGAAAAAAAAAAACCCTAGACATTTTTCAAAATATAGGATCATAGGGTTATAGTTGGCCCAAAATTTTTATTTATTTATTTTGATTATACAATGAAAAAAAACTAAACAAAACAATCCTGAGACATTTTTCAAAATATTTGCATATCAAATCTGATACAGTATGTGACCCTGTATCACAAAACCAGTCATAAGGGTCAATTTTTCGAAATTGAGATTTATACATAATCTGAAAGCTGAATAAATAAGCTTTCCATTGATGTATGGATATTTGTTAGGATAGGACAATATTTGGCCGAGATACAACTATTTGAAAATCTGGAATCTGAGGGTGCAAAAAAGTCAAAATATTGAGAAAATCGCCTTTAAAGTTGTTTAAATGAAGTTCTTAGCAATGCATAATACTAATCAAAAATTAAGTTTTGATATATTTATGGTAGGAAATTTACAAAATATTTTCATGGAACATGATTTTTACTTAATATCCTAATGATTTTTGGCATAAAAGAAATACAATGTATTTTTGGCTATTGCTACAAATATACCTGTGCAACATAAAACTGGTTTTGTGGTCCAGGGTCACATATAATACTTGTTTACTTGATACAGTTCACCCAAAATCGTTTTTCACCCTTACAATGAAAATCAGTGGGGTCCAAAATGACTTTAGACTAAAATTTGAATGAATACACAGATACATAAATACACTGAGACATAGACAAAATATCTTCTTTTGTGTTGGGCGAACTAATCTTTTAATACTTTTGAGCATAAAATTTTCTAACAATACCAAATTTCTTAGCTGAGTTTTTCCAGGCCAATTTGTTATTGTACCAATTGTTTCAGATAAGCAGCCCTGAAACTGCATGTGAAAACAAAATGAACTATGATTTGTTGTTTCTTGTCACTTAGACAGGCTCTTCCTGTCAAATAAGGTGTTTTTGTCTAGAATAAGATGCAAACTGGACCAGATTTTATACTGATATTCAAAAGTATGACTATATAAGATAGCAGGTGAAACTAATCTGGAACTAATGTACGAAACACTGTTTTAAATTCACCTTCAAGAACTATCGGACTGTCCTAGCTAAAGTAGCTCAGCCCAGTATGAGTGTATAGTACTGCAGCAAAGCAGAGAGCAAGGAACTAATACTGCAGAGCTGTTATACACACATACACACACAAAACCCCAGAGAGAAGGAAAGCAGAGTTAGGCAAGGTGCTGAATCAATCCAGGCACAGCTGAATGTGTCATCTTACGAGCGACAGGTTCTCTGTCTGATCCCTCCAGAGCAGCGGGGCAGGAACGCCATTACCGCACCACCTGATTTCTTCAGCTTCTGTTCTGAATGTGAACCAAACACCAGATCTGCTCACATAAGAGGTCAGAAGATATCCCATTACCCACTTTTTGGTACATGATACAATGGGTTGTTTGATTAGTCACAGCTATGATAAGATTCATTTTCAGGCAAGTGCCGCATTGTTTGTGGTTGGTTTGTTAATTCAGAAAACAAAAGGTCTATCAACTGACATAACAATACAGACTTGACTAGTGCAAAACCTTTAATGCATTATCTGCCTGAGGAAAACAAACACAGATAGTGTGAGTCACACATATGCCCTGCAGATATTTATTGGCTTTATTCAGCTGAGATTCTTGTCAGCAAAGATACTGCAGTTTGACAGGCCTGCTTTGATTCCAGCCATCAAATATCTTCAGTCCTTGAGTCTTTGTTTGACTTAAAAATGCAAAGTGAAAGCCACATCTGTTACTAATGCTGAAATATGCTTTTGTTTGTGTTTGCGCTACATTTGTATGCAGCATATCAGTGCAAAGACCGCCCACAATCCAGTATAATCACCCTCTAAATGTGCTGAAATATCTTAATTAGGTTGTTGTTATTCTCTCTGGCTTAAATGCATGTGCAAAATTGGGTGTTTTGGTAAATTCGGCTCTCGAATGGAGACTAGATGGAACAGCGGGCTGTATTTGATTTGAGAGACAGACAATACAAGCTTGAATACGAATGAAAAGATAAACACACGGCAGAGTACATTAGCATGGGGTAGTTTGCGGTTCCACAAAGTAGTTCACAGATCCACATCTTTCTAAACCCCCGAGGCCATTGCTCAGGAGAGACACCATAACCAGACCCGACCAGAGTAATATCAATCTATAACCCCACTCCAAATGCATTCATTTCACTCTGTGTTTCTGTCATCCAAAAAAAAACCCCTCTCGAAAATAACTAGAGTCAGCACAGAACCGAGTAGGGGAGGGCGGGAGAAAAACAGTGAGCGAGATCGGCAGAGTAGAACTGTATTAGCAGTTAGGGCTAGCGCTCAGAGGATCATTTGGTTCCTGAAATGAGCTGCCGAACCCAAACACACGGCAGCCTCATTACATAGACGGTTATAAACAGGATTAATGCAATCACAGCTCAATAAAAACCTCAAGCAATGTGCTCCACACAATGTGCTCTTCACTGAGCCAAAACCCTAATTCGCACTGATCTAATAGGAGTGTTCGCTCCTGGGACACAGACGCTCATTAAAAACAATGTTTATTCAAGTCGATTAAACAGCAGCAATGATAAATTAGCAACACTATTGACCCTATTCCTCACCCAAAGGTAAAACAACGCAGTAACACAATAACAACACGTTTACTCTTCCCATACCCACAATGCAACTCACATGCTATTTGCTCTGATCTTTAGCCCACTGGATTTTACACAGAGAGAGAGAGAAATAGGGGATTGGGTGAATATCCCTTTTAGAGGATTGAAAAAAATAAGTAAACAAGCCTTCCCACCAAAGGGTTTTGCTCTGATCACACGAAAGAAAGACCATGCACAGCCTGCAAATGATTCATTCAAGTGTGTAATATGTCTATTAAACAGCCTCAGGGGATAACAACATTAATATATCATCTTTATAGTTTCTTTTAAGCATAATCGAACTGTTTCTTTGCGTGTGGAAGGCAGAACATTGGCTGTTATCCACATCCTCCCCAAATACTTCAGGGTGTGAAGTAGTTTGAGAAAGGCCACTAGTGCAATGCAAATAAAATGGTTTCTTAATTAGTATTATTGGTTTTGTTTTCAGCAAATTACATGCTTAAATGATCTTTTAAGTAAAATCAATTTACTCGAGAAGCAAAATTGTGTAAGATACATAGAATACACAGAGAATACATCTTAAATTAAATTTAGTTTTCATACATTGGCATTTTTAAGTAATTAAAAATGATTTAATTAAATGTATGAAACAGGAAAAAGTATACTGTAAGAAAATAAAACCTTAATTCAAATTGTAATATATTGTGCAATTTTGTCTCTTTTTTATGGATGTTTTATAAATATCTTAAAAGATATTTTAAGAAAAAGATTAAAACACCAATGAATAATAAAAAATAAAAAAAAAAGATTAAAACACTAATGAAAAGTATAACTGCATCATTGGAAAAGTATCTTTACAGTTTGCAAATACTACAGAGAAAAAACTTAAATTCATCAGTATCTTAAAAAAAAAAAAAAAAAAAAAAAATCATAAATCACTGATGTTCTGAAGAGTAAGGTTATGCAAAGGTTTCAGGGAAAAGCACATACTGTTCTAGCAAAACAAAAGAGTTCACTATAATATTCATGATTTCAGCAAAAACAACAGGCCTTGTACTAAGTTTCAGTTCTCAGTTGTTGTAGACTTTGGGCTTGATCAATAATTCAGATTGCTAATAGCCAGAGTCACACAGAATCTCAGAATTTGTGCCTGCAGAACTGCACGTTTCCACAGAACTGGAATGTCTGTCAGTAAAGTTCTACACATCCACTGACCCCAGTGTGTTCATTTACTAAATATTTTGGCTAATCTGAAAATGCATGAAAGTGCAGCACTCTCATTTTACGTTTTCTGCAAAATTACATCAATTTTCCTAAACTGTGCCGCTAATGGCCTTAAAACCACATTTCAGCGCTATTTATGTAAATGCATTTTGCCATAAATTCCTTCTAAACCACACTGAATCATCTATCAGCTTTTTCTCCATGACAATCACGATGTGTTGCTGTTCTACACATGAAGGTGAACTCTAGAAAGTCATTAAACCACAAATAACATTGCTGTTGCATGTTTCTGTAATGAGAATGGATGATAGCAGGCCTAGCTGCCCTCTTTAGATTAGGATCTAGATAAAGTAAGGACTCGGAATGATCGTAATCTAGAGAAAACTTACAAGCGAGTGATGTGAGATTGGCGATATGGTGTAACATCATGAAATCTCTCGGTTTATAAAGAAAAGAGAAAGAGGCATGTGGCTTTGAGCGAAGTGCCATTTAAAGGTCGGAGATGTGTACTTACAGAACTAAGTGTGACTGGCAGACTTATTTCAGCTCTTTATTGAAACAATGTGGAAACGCTGTGGTAAATCTAAATGACTGTAGTACGGTGAATGCTCAAGGGAGCAGGTGCGCTTGACATCAGCAGGCTCACTTGTCTGTCTAATACAAATTTTTAAAAGAAACAAATCTCTAAAAGACAACAAATCCTGGTGTTATCGAGATATTAAGATCTTATCGCAAGGGGGTCTGTGTCTTAATTAAGTTTCACACATTGTTTGGATAGCTTCCGACTGATTCCAGCCCCATCAAGATTCCTGGTTGCCAACTCTTTGAAGATTATGGCATGCTTTTACAAAAGCAAATCAGATCTGAGAGCCAATGAGGTGTTAAATTGATCAAACGGCACAAAACCATGGCGTTTATAAGTGGTGTAATGTTACTAACGCCAACACACCCCACACCATTTCAGAGACTAATTTAAGCTACATCTGCATTTTTGATTAGTTTTAGAGTCAACATAAAATCAAAATGAACCCTATTCACTTCCTTCATGTATCTTCCTGGTCTTATAAATGATTCATCAGTGCATGTTCCAAAAAAAAAAAAAGAAGAAAAAAAAGTTCATACATGGGGTAAGGAAATCATTACAGAATTTACATTTTAAACTGAACTATCCTTTGAAGAAATCTGGTGAAATCTGGAAGTAATATATATATATATATATATGGTGTCCACCTGCCAAATGATGTGGGGGAAAAAGCAGGTCAATCCTGTGGTCCAGAAAGGCTCTGACTTGACTGAATCCGCTCTGAATGCTGATCTTTTACTCCTAAAAGCAGCTGAAACTCTTAGCAGACAACTGTACCGTATCATAATGGAATCCCATCTGAAACTCTTTCACTTATCTCCAAAAAAAAAAAAAACCCAGAGCAGTCACTTCTGTGTCACATTTACATTTCAATTACCTGATCCTTGTAACAACACAAAGGAAGAAAACGGGGGGTGTGCAGGGTGCATGAGCAGGTACAGCAGTCCAATTGCACCCCATGAATCATAGCGCATTAAAATGCAGTTTTTCCCTGATTAAGTGAAATGGTGCACGGGAGAACAGAGCTGCAGACAGGCCCAAATGGAGCTGATTTGTTCATGTGGCCTGAAGATAAGCAAAATGGACCACTCAGCTTGTATGGTGCATACACAAACACACACATCCACATTAGTCAAAACACACACACACACACAGCTCTCAGTGAAAAAGATGCCTGATATATTATCTTACCCGTGCTTAATATGTCAGTGGGATGCAGTATTTTGCTAAATCATCAAGGAAAAAAGTGCACCGTTCTTTGTAATGGGAAAAGACATCAGCAGTACTGGACCGATATTGAGGATTGTGGGTTCATTTTGAAGGCAAAAGCTATTGACTAAAGATCTGCTTACTTTTCACTGATTATGGTAAATATTTTCTGCACACAGAAGCATGATATGCATCTTACCTGAAGGTGACAACATCCTCCAGCCGATGGCAGGTTCTGGTTTTCCGTTAGCTAGGCACATTAAAGTCACGTTGGAGCCTTCATTCACCACAAGGTCCTTTGACAGGTTCACAATCTTTGGAGGAACTGTAAAACACCAAAATTGTTAATATCTCAAAAAAAAATATATATGTTTCTGTTGTAAATGTCCTTTGTCGATAATGATACTCTTTATCACGAACATAGACTGCCATAAGAAATCAATGGTCTTTTCCAAATAGTATAAATGTAACACTCAATAAATGAAACATGAATAACTCAATAAACACACTAGGTATGATTAAGCACATTTTCTTTCAAATCATTGACCATTCACAATCAGTTACCTCTCTTCAAAAATATGCATATGCTTCTGTGTTGTTTTGCACTTGATTTGATTTGGAAGACTTCAAATAAATATTACAGAAAAAAATCTGTAACATATTTCTTGAGTACTATTTCTATTTGGGGCTGAAATTTTGCAGACTAGACACATTTCACAAGGCTGATTTATTGATTGCCTTTGCAGTTTGAACACAATTTAAACAGACTGCAGAGCAAGCGACAATTCAGGCCTTTATGAGGGCCTTGCAGATCTCAAAAAGTCTATAACTCAGCAAAACTAAAGATGTTACAAATACCTTATTTAATAACCCTATGGGGAATAGCGGTAAAGGGTGTCGACATGCTCTCTTCAGGAGAGCAAATTATGGCCTACTTTTCAAAAGGAGTGTTAAACATTTACTACAACATTCACAGAGAATATGTGTTTCCAAATAAACAATCAAATGTTTTGGGGGGTTTAGATTAGAACAGTGTTGAGAAAACTACTTTAAAACCATTTTAAAATGCATGCTAAGCTATGTGCTATTGCTATTTAAACTATAGTCAAGCTACTGAAAAATTCTGATATACTGTATATTTACAAAGATATTAAATATCTTCACAATGTAGTGAGCTATTTTTGTTAGTTTGTGGCTAAATAAAGTGAAGCTACTTAAAGGTGGAACCATGCATTTAAACCTATTCATCAATTGATGCAATTTACTAAAAATATATGGCTGTATCCGAAATCGCCCCCTATACCCTCATTCACTATTCCCTACATTAGTCCACTCATACAGTTCACTTGAAGGAGTGAATGAAAACAAGTAAGTGAATTTGGACTTTGAGTGCACCGGAAGGACTGCTGCTTATGCATAGTTTGCTTGTTGTTTAAAGTGCCCTTATTATGGGTAATGAAAGGTTCATATTTTGGTTTTGGGAGTTCCCAATAGAGGTCTGCGCAGGACTATTTTTTTTAGTCCCGCTCCCGGATAGTTATATCCCGCTATATATTCACTCTTTGTTCACCCGCCGTCCGCTTAGAATAAATTTCTTCCCGACCCGACCGTTCCCGCTAAATTTAGATCTCATTTCCAGAATCTCACATTTAAATTTCTGCTACTGAAATAAAGAGAGATAGGCTAACAAATAAAAGTGTAGTCTGCACAAAACTGTATTTGTTATTTTATTCATCTTGTCAAGAGTCTTGAATTTATTGACAGCAAAATGTTAAACGAATTGTGTCTTAAGATACAAAATTCGTTTAACATTTTGCTGTCAACACAGTAGGAAAAAAAAATGTCAAAAAATATTCTACAAAAATTCTATTTCTTATTTTTATTCGTCTTGTCAGGATACAATTCGTTTAACATTTACAACACAATAGGGAAAAAGTATCACAGAGAAAAAAAACTGTAGGTTTTACAAAAATAGCCTATATTACCTATTTTTATTCGTCTTGTCAAAATACTAAATTCGTTTAACATTTTGCTGTTAACAAAGTAGGAAAAGTGTCGCAGAGAAAAATAAATATGACATCTGTCATTTAAAATTATAGGCTAAGCAAAATATAAACAAAACCGAGTTAAACGTCTTTCAAGGACAGCGCATCCACACTTTGCTCCATCCTTATTCTGCTCTGTCACTGATCGACAACCTGCCTGTTCTGAGGGCCGTATATTTACCACCGGTAGGCTACAGCCTGCTCTGAGCATCGCCACGCACATACTGTGCACAGACCTCGCAAATAAAATGTGTGATGCAGAAAGCACTGGTTCATGACATAACAGTCCTGAGTGCAGGCTGTACCAGTGATCAATAAGAATAAAGCGCAGATATGCTGCTCTGAAAGGACGTCGGGAACGGGATATTGTTAGACCGCCAGCTCCTGTTCAAACTACAGCAGAGTTACCGACAGCTGCCGTGTTTTATTCGAGAATTTAATCCCGCGTCGCAAGAAATCTGGTCGGGTCCTGCGGTTCCCGTGGGAGAGCAGCGGGAATGCAGACCTCTAGTCCCCAACAACAGGTTGACATGCATGCAATGTCAAAAAACACTTTCATTGTCTTATAATATCCATTTATTTTTACCTTACTTGCTCAACGACTCCCAAACGATTCATTTAAAGATTCATTTTTCCAAACCCCTCCTTTGCGTGACGCTAATCTGCGGTGATTGGTCGATTGGTCTCATTTCCATTTGTAATGCCTGATAAAGCAGCGTTTGTGAGTGCAGTGCTACTTTGTGTACAGCCGTTACCTGGGAAACCGCTATTTTTACCGCTCCAAAAGCAGCACCTAGTGGCAAAGAATGAATTTGCATTTTCATTCAGACCAACAAGTAGGTGGGCAATATGTAGGGCTGGGCCATATATCGAACGATATGATCATGCACATCTCATCAGTAAAGCCGGTTCCGTGATTAGCCGTAAATCTCCATCACCTGCTTTCAAATGGAGCGGCAGTTAACACACAGAGCCGTAGTTCACCGACAAGCT